>JAUYWI010077242.1:0-13617 GCA_034780595.1 Parotoplana pacifica
ATTGATAATGTCACCATCTCTAAACATATGATGGAAGAGGTAGCCATGGCCAACTGCAGGTATAAGGATTAACTACTGAAGCAAAAGATATCAAAGGACAAAGTTACTGCTATCACCAAAAGAAAAATTGACCTAGAGGAACTGACAAGTCTCAAGAAATGCCACAAGTCCTTATCAACAGATTTACAGCACCTTGAAGATCAGGCATTCTCATTGTCTGAGCAAGGAGCCAATTCCAATTCAACAATACTGTTTAAGGAGGCACATGCCCTCACAGCCCAGTCACCAAGAGATAAAGAAAAGTAACAGAAATATGAACAGTGAACGCTAAAACCATTGATGATGAAACAACCAGCACTTTCAACACAATTGAATTTGAGAATGCAATCAACAACCTGAAAAGCAGATCACCCCCAAATGAGATCTGTCCCAGATTCATTCAAGCATAAAAAAACATCCCCCTAAAATGCTACAAGTCATGGAGTACAGTACAGAGTACTGCCCACAAGGAAGGAGAAAGGCTACAATCAGTTAAGTAGCTTGTTAATAAAATGTTTTTAAATTCTAATTTCAACTACATTGCTGTACAATCTTTTCACACCTAAAGCTTTTTATTCACCAATAATTCCACTAAGAATTATTCTTACTTAACCTGTATGGACCCATGTGCTGCTCTTGATTTTATTCTTTGCAACACTTTTGTTTAATTTGGTCCTCTTGTTTTTAATCAAATTAAAGGTATTCCTATGGGAGGAAATGCTAGTCCTATTATTGCTGATATGAACTTATCCTGGAAAGAATTTCTTTACATTTCTAATTTATCAAAATTGACTCACTCATTGGCACTTAAATTTTCTAAATTCCAGATACATTGATGATGTTGCTACTCCTAACATTGTCAATTTTCTATATATATCTAAAGATATCTATCCTAAAGATTTAATTCTTGAACAAAGTAAAAGTAATGGATTAGGAGATACATTTCTTGATGTTGAAGTTGTTAAAATCAATTTCATACTAAACTTTAACATAAAGTAGATGCTGTTTCTTTTGAAGTTGTTAACATGACCTTTTTTGACAGTAATATTCATAAAGTATGCTTAACATCATGATAAATAAAAAATATAAATTGACCTACTTTATGTTTATTATTCATGATAAATTACTGAAAATTCAATATTTAACACTTTCATTCGAAATGCAGCAAATTTTATGTTTTATATTGTCCCATAAATAACAAATACATTCCTATAAATTTTAGACTTCTGTCATTATATAAATTTTGGTCTTTTAGAATTAATACTATTGTTATAATTTTTAAAGGTTGAAAATGTTATAAGGCCAAATTGAATTCATATATGTGAAGCTATGACAGATAGATAATTTTAGAAGTCAAAATATCCTGTAAATGTTAGTAATAATGGAATTACCCATATTTCCATATATGTGCTGTTTGATATCTCTAGCACCTAGGGCCATAACTGGCAATGCACAATTTGGATATGCCAGTCATTGCGCCACAACCCCTTTAAATATCTAAGATGGTTCTAGTAGCTTGTGTCTAAAGTGGGTGCATCAATTATACTACTATTTAACAATAAATTCAAGTGTAAGTCCATTGTAAATAAACTAAATGAAGAATATCATTGTGTATTTGATTTACACAAAACATATTGTTCATGCATTGATATATTTGCTAGTTTAATATAAATAAATACTTACATCCACATTTTCTCAAACATTTAGAGCTTTAAAAAAATATCAAGAGTGGATTGAGTTTTCTATTTGATTTCATTTAAGTAATTTTTTTTATTATTATTAAGTTTCAGATTATTTGAGAAGACATAGCTGCATTATATAGACATTATGATGTTCTTCATTTTCTTAGTTTTTAATTTGTTTATAATAATTACAACCTACTTGAATTTCTTTTTAAATCGACATCCATACTACCAATCACTCTTCTCTACCAAATTTCTAGTTCTATTCTGTTATTGATTTTTAAATTATGGTATAAAATAATCATAACTTTTGTTATTTTGCGCTGAACCTTGTGGCATTGTTTACTTTCTTTAAGCTAGGTTTGGTCAATCAAGCAGCTAACCCATCCTTCATAATACTACTTTCTGTTTTTTAGATTAGTATTTGGTGTAATACATCCTGCTTATAAATCTTACAAGGCTCTGAAAAGTGGTGATCTTAAAGCTCATGTAAGTACATATTTTCTATCTTTTATGTGATGTTTCATCACGTAATTTGCTTTTCATTTTTATATAGGTTCGATGGATGATGTACTGGATTATATTTGCTGCATTTACAACTTTGGAATCTATTACTGATATCATTTTTTCATGGTAAGGTGATAATATTTTATAAAAATAACTACTATTATTGTCAAGAACTGTGTTTAATTTGTTAAGGTGTTTAATAGATATCACAAAACAGTTTCTAGTTTGTTCATTTTATTTTATTTATAGGTTCCCATTTTATTATGGCATTAAGATTATTGCTCTGGGCTTCCTGGTTGCACCATTTACCAATGGCTCTAGCTTTATCTACCGAAAATATCTGCACCCCAAACTCCAATTATATGAGAAAGTAAGGAATAATTTGATATATTATTTTGGGCAAAGAATGGGTTATTAAAGTCTAATACTAATTTGGATGGTTTTCCAAGAAATGTTTTGATGCACATCATATGATTCAAAATATTTTACAGTTATGCACTAAATGTGAAAATTGTACGTTCATAAACTATCATATCTTTTGTTAGAGTTTTAGTGGTGATTAATAAATAATCCTGATTTTTTTCATTTTAGGAAATTGATGAAGCTATAGCCAAAGCCTCTGAAAAGGGTTATGCAACCTTCATGACTTATGGTGCCAGAACTCTGCAATATGCAGCCACAACCATGGTTACAACTGCTATGAAGGTACGTAGTTGCATCCAATTTCATTTTGTTGGTGATTAATTTCAATGCTTATCTTTCCCAGTAGGATTTATAGAATAAGTTCATCTGATTATTTGTCACATGCTCAGGGTGTGTCTGACAACAGTGACCACGCAGCAGTTTAAGAGCCATAATTCCTTTGCTGTTTATTTTCCTTTGATATTAATTATTCTGATTTACATTTGTTAAATGAAAAAAGGAAGCACGAATTTTTTTCTTGAGGAAACACCTAAATTTATTGAAATGGAAGTCTGTTATCAGTAATTACTGTAAGATGGCTAATTGATATAGGTAATTTCGATCCAAGGGGCTTCATTCGATTTTTGAACCTGAGAAAGTGCTGCATTATATGTAAATTTTAAGATTTATTTAATATAGAGCGCATTATAAATGTCGTAAAATAAATAAATAATATTTGACCAGTCAGGTTCAGTCATCGAGGCCTTTGTGGGGGTACCACCAGTTTCTCTAGTAGATTTTCGTGTTTTATCAATTCCTGCATTGAGGCTCTGCTCGAATTTTTAGCACTGAAGAAAAATTAGAAAAGGTGAGAGAGATCCTCTAAACCTCTAACAGCGTAATAGTTTGCTTACTGAATTCAATCAGATCTTCTTTATTCCATTTTGTGTTAAGTATGAGAGCTATTAGCTAAACCAATTTGAATCTAAATGTAATGTTTATCCAAGTGACTACGCCTATGATCCTGACACTAAACTAGGAAAGACATGTTTTAACTAGGTGTTCAGTTTTCTTACATGTAATTCATTTTTTCCACGAACCGTTTTATTCCTTGTATTTTAAACATAACTGTCTATTTAGAGAATATGTATACGTAGTGCATTTTATTTTTCATCCACCTTGATTGGTGTTGTGAAGTAGCTAATGAATTAATTTTACTGCTTCATATTACGTCGATACGCATGTTTTTTTATATTCCAACTTCAAGTGCTGCCGTTGGGATTTTATTTAGATTACCAAAATGTTCATCGTCGGCCTAATTAGTGATTTGCAGAATTTTAGCATAGGTAAATTAGTACACAAAAGTTTACAGGTTAGTAAATTTTATAATCTTTATGTCTAAGTTAAGAGTTTTGCATATTCTGAGGCACATGTCAATTAATAGTGGTCCCTATTCTCGCCAAATTTGTAGTTGTCCTCAACTTTATGATGTTCTACTTGTAACATTTAAGAGCAGGTTTACACACCACTTTTGAACTGTGAGCTTTTTTACTCCGAGAATTTGTGTGGTCTTTGTAGAGTTGTGAGAATTTGTCAACTTTGCTGCCGATTGTTGCTGAACAAGAGGTTGGTGAATGTTTTTAGAAGAGTGTTTTTTTATTCCTTTTTACTACTTTATGTATTGTTCTCTTGTTTTATAGCTTTTTTGCTCTATCTACAAATGTTAATTGCATTATTTATCTGCCATAACTATTATAGTTTTTTTTGTAATTGGAAAGATTTTAATAGTATAATATTTGGGAAATACCCCAGTGGTTGTGGGCTTATAACTGTTTTGGGTCGTTTGGGCAGGAGGTAGCTACCTTCAGGTGCAACGAACGGCGTCCCAAGGCAGACACAAATATTTGAGTTGGGAAAATTTTAGATTTCAGAAAATGGACGAGGGTTCTTGTGCCACTCAAAGTATTTTTCTGTGCTAAAAATATCAGTTTTACAAGTTGCTTCGATTTACTTCAAATTTGCACTGCTGACTTCTGTTGATGATTGTTACAAGCAAGTAGAAACATCGTCAACGGGAAATATGTTTTCGTTAGAACATTTTATGTTATTTTGTAAAACCGATATTTTAGCATAGGAAAAATACTTTGAGTGGCCCCTGGGGGCACAAGAACCCTCGATGGCACGGCAGACGTCCAGTTCCTGTCATCAAATATGCTTGTCTGCCTTGTGACGCCGTTTATTGCACCTGAATGTAGCAAACTAATATCTTTTTTTATTGTGTAAACATTTTTGTCAATTCTGTTTGATAGGATATTTTAGACGCATTTTGGAGTCTTATGTTATGGACAATTGAATGAAATCTGTTTTCGTTTTTCTAAACATAGTGTATATAAAATGTAGTTATTGTTTTTTGGCAGTGGAAAATTTGTGGTGGCGCGTTTGAACTCAGATAATGGTTGTACTATAATTAAAATGTCAAAACTTCAATAAAATCCGATATGACATGTAGATTGATTCGTAAATAATGGCGATCCCCCCTTCCCAAAAAATCAACGTGAGAAAAATAATAAGATTAGACGTTATCCTATGTAATGATATCAGTAAATTATAAATGAGCCCACTAAAATTTGAAATTGAGAGTGCAAAATATATAAAAGACAGCATAAATAGTTGTATAGACAAGTACCAGTAGTAATTTTCAGTTCTTTCATTTGCCTTGTCAGGGCCAAGGTTTGCTGGTGGATAAACTGCGTCGCAGCTACAGTATGAGTGATCTGAGTGGTGACCTGGGACCCAAGAGTCGGCGGCCCATTGGATACAAGGATGAGACCGATTTCCTGGACAGTGATGTGGACTCCGATGATTGCATGGAGGTGACCAGTGGTAGGTTGGTTTATGGCTATATTTTTAATTTCTATAGATCTCTGTTTGACGGGTTATTTTTGTATTGGCTTGTCGATTAAGGATGCCACTTTGTCGGAATAATATAATTTTGTAGATGAATTTTAAAATACTGCTTCATGTTCATTTCCCTGATGTATTGATTTCTTTCGGTTGATGCAAGATTTTTCTCAAGTCTATCTATGTATGTAGTATTGATTTTCAATGTTATTCTTTAGCTCCGGTACAATTAATGTTTGATATTGGTTTAGTTAACGTTGAAGTAGAGATTTTGTGTAGGTGCCTCCATTTGAGCCCTGCCAGATATTTGGGGTGTGTAAAATACGACAATTTGGAAATTACTACTGTCATTGTCAATATCTGATTTTCTCAAACTAATCCGTCAGTCAATCAATGGTTGTGTAGCAGTCTTAAGATCAGATTTCTAGTTTGTATTTAGGCACATAGCGGAATCTACTGGATTTTCTGAGCTGAGCCTGAGCTAGCAATCATTAGCTTCTCTTAGGTGTAGTTTTGGTTTTGTCTGAGTATTTGTACAGTTTTCTTTCCACCACCACCACCAGTGGTTTGGGTTGTGATACTCTGGCGCAATAAATTGTGTTTAAGGCACTGTCAGACTGAGATAGACAGCTAGCTAGCTGATTTGGAGTAACTACTGGCTTCGTAGTCATCAGCTGTGCACGTACTGGGTTCTCGTATGACGTTGTTATGAGTAGGTAAACAAGTCTGTTGTAGTTTTTAATTGTGCATGTGTTCTGTTTGTGGTAGAATTTTCTAAATCAAACAGGCATCTAGTTTTACATGTACGTATTATTCTAACTAAATTTATTGTTATTAGTACAATTTATTTGATAATGTGATTGTGATAAAGCTTAGTTTTGGATTTTGTTGGTTTTTATACGTTCCTATGATATAGCCGTATGTCTACTGCTAATAAGAAATAGTCTCCCCTAGTTGACACACTATTTATAATGTAGGTAATCATAAATAATTAAAACATATTTATGAAAAGTGATCATAGATCCTTACTTATAGGGCTATATAGAAGATACCGTATCAATTTTTTAGGGCAATTTAATCCTGCAATGGCTGACTTGTTTTACTGTATGTCACACCGTCTTTAGCAAGTAGCTGCTCCTTCAATTTTGTGAATGTGATCGCGGTTGTCTGTTGTGCTATTTGCTAATGATCGTACATTATATTATGTGTCACATTTACATATTGCCCGTCTTTCTTATATATTGATTTTTACTTCAATAGATTTAGATAAGTACATTTGTCACTAGATTTGTTAATTATTAGGTTTGAGAACGAAAGGAAATAGACGACCCAGCTAAATCTAGGTCAGTTTATTGTGTTGCTTGTGGATATACTAATTAAATTTTATTTGCAAGTCGTTTGTGACTGTGTGTGACCAGTTGCTGGTTTGTTACATTTAATGTGGTAGTTAATTCATATCTTGTAGAGTTCAGTTCATATTCTGCATTTGTCTACAATTTCTAGAGAGATCATGCAATTTTGAAATTGACACTTTTAGGGCAGACCTTCTGAGATATTATAAAGTAACATTTGGTGTCACTTCAAATAGTACACAATTTTATTGAAATATTCAGGTTTGTATCTGCTTACCATTATCTCGACCTAGTTTTTACAAATTTCTATGTTCTATAGGATTTTATGCATAAAAATGACGGTATTACCCATAGAGCAACAATATTCACACAGATATATTTAAAAATGAACTAATTATTTAGCATAGCGTTCTTTTTGATAGCTAAATCCATTCTTTGTGATTAATTTATTTCTTTTTTTTGTTACTCCTACCAATATTTTATTTTCTTAACGGCATCGGGTTTATATAATTTTGTCTCCAACTGGCAGCATTAAAATCAGATCATTAGTTCAGATAATTACAGTGCTGTTTATGCTCACTCATTTCTAAAACAACAAACTGTCTTATAAGTTGGCTGAACTATTGAAGAACACTACTCCAAACGTTATTGCTATAAATACATTTTGCTATTTCTGATCATCTAAATAATACGCACATAATAGCTCTTTACTCATATAAAGTTAATTGCGGTTTATAGTTGCGAAAAACCTAATGATGCAGAAAACTTAGTTCGTTGATGTGTTAAAATGTTATGATTTTAATCAATATTTCTTTTTTTAAGTGAACTTATTTCTTCTATATTTGACCTTTTGAGTAATGTAGCCAGAAAAATATGAAGCAAGAAGCTGTTTCATGTTTTTCATTTAGACACAAGATCAACAATTAGTACTATTAGATATTTTTTGATATTTTTGACTGCATCATATTATGTCAATAAATTGTTGTTTTAAGGTCTATGTGATTGCATTTTCATTGAAATGTTCGCTGTTTTATGCTTTGATATAATCTCAGTGACATGATTCAGCTAATGCTAAGGTTATATTTAGTATATTAGAGGCAGCCTTGTTTGAACCAAATTTGCTTCTGTGTGTATTTATGTAGGTGTGTATCTTGATAGGCAGTTCATAGCGGATATGACCTCTTAGGTTTCAAATGTTTATGTTCTTATAGTAATGGGATCAAATTGTCACCCTGTAGTTTTTAGGATTTAGCTGTGTACACTGGTGCACTATTTTCGATCAATAGCTCAGTGAAATTCAACAATTTGTTTTTTAATCCCTAACACTGAACACTACGCAGTTGTCTATTTTATGGTGTTTGAGTATGTTGTGGAAATTTCGTTAGTACATAAGTTCCGTAACTAGGAAGTTATTGTTAGGTATGGAGATATGCACACAAAGATGAACTCCAATTGAATTAGGTCAACATTAAGTGAGTGAATTGGAAGGTGGTGGGTACTTGCTAATGATGTGAGTTGGTGGTTTGGTTAACTTTTTGAATGATCTCCACTATGAACACGTACTCTACTAGATAGATAGTGCAATCAGTATGAATGTTATGTATAGTGGATCTTATACAATATTGTAGTCTAATAGTTCATTGTTACAATTCTAAATAATGTAATACTTAGCTCAAAAACAAACTGTTGTTCGTCGCCATAATTCTTTTTTATTTCATTCTCAGTCTCCAAAACGATGTTCTGTTGTCAACATCCACTATTCTCTCTTGATCTCAGGATTAATTTGTGTTATTTTTAGCAGACATCCTGTGTTTCCCTCACCCGCTCCCCTCTCTAACCACCACCACGATCCATGAAGAGTTGTAGTTATCCACATTGATACCACATAGTAGGTACATAGTGTACTGACATTCCACTTGAAGAGGTGAACAAGTAACATTTTCAGTAGGTGCCTTGTTCGTATAAAACGTTGATGATGAAAGGTGTGAGTTGGTCCATTCTATGTGTGACATTATAAAATATCAAGTGTTGACCGTGTTCAAATCGTGAGATAATTTGTTTTTATTTGTAAGCTGGTTTCAAAGAGATTGTAGTTTTGTATAAAAATAAGTCGCATTATACATAGTTACATCTGGATCAAGCGTATTTATTTTATGTTTCAGGTGTGTATGGCCCACAGAAATCTGGAGATGGCAGGAAGTCGAGGAGTAATTCTACCTCTGCTCTGGGCGATAGTCGAACTCTGCCTTCTTCCGTTGGCTATAATAAAATCGGGACAGCTCCCAGAGGTAAAATCTCCTAGTTACGAAGAAATTAAAAGTCAAAACTGTTTTCTACCAAAATGAAACTTTGAGAAAAGTGTTTCATTTGTGTAAAACTTATAAAGTTCTGGTTTTTACGGTTTCAAGTGTTTATTTTGAATTGGTTGAGATGTTTATCATCTCCATATTATGATTCGCAAGTTCTGTTGTGATGTATGATTGAATTGAAGTTATATTTTCAGAAAATCCCAGAAAAACTGTTAAATAGCCTTTAGAGGAAAGTAAACGTCTCCACGTTGATCTATTTTTCAACAGTTATCTCGGTATTTTACTGAATGTGAATGAAAATTGAACAGGCTACATTCGAATTTATCATCAAAATCGAACGTGTAAAAGTTAATCAGTTTATTACTCACTAAAATGTGCATATTTGGTCAAGGATGTTGTAAACCCATTCTAGTTTATAATAAGCAAAGATATTTAATTTTAAGGCTCGAATTGAGGTTGCTTTTTAAAAAGTTGGAATTAATTGTTTCTGCTATATTTAGATTAGAAGTGAAATGTATAATGTCTGTGTTATTTTATACGTTTTTTAGTGCAATGACAACTTTGTAGCACAAAAATTTCTGTTAGATAATTTTATTTTTTAGCCAAATTATGACCGTTGGTTGAAGTTTCGGAATATTTTTCATTGCTCAATGTTGTGAGAACGCTGTACTATATGCTAGGTATCAGCTGTCTTACAACCTTTGCTGTTTCTTATCTACAAATATTTTGTTTGACTTATTTGAGATATGTGACTATTATCTTTGTGTTGTGATTTTCATGAGTTGGATAATTACATATTAGTACATGTACCTAGTGTGTCGGCTCTCTCACTGCAAGGTACTCGTATTAGTTAATCAGAAAAAAGGAAATGAAGTGTAATAAATTAGATGCCTAATATTTTTTTGTTGGTGTTGTCCTACAGGCTACGAGAGGTCTAAGTTTAATCGTGTTCATGGCAGTGAGTTGCTTAAACAGACGCCTGTGGTACCTACCTATTTATTATTTCATTATTAATCATTATGTATGTAGTGTTAGTATTTGGCCTGGTTTCCTATTAATTATTCTTTGCATTGTGATTTCTTTAAACTATTGATATGAGTTTTGCCATAGAAATCCAATCGGATGGTTTGTTTGATTTCTCACATCGCTTTTGCATATATGCACCAGCTGGTGTCTTGCTTACCTCTTCTATCTTTTTTGTGCTTCATTTTCGCCTCTTTTCTTATCATTTTTGTTTAAACTGCTTAATTTTTTTAATATCAAGAATTAAAACACGTACGGAAAACTGTACCTAGATATTTGATATGAGAGGCAAAGTTACCGAATGAAATTAATTGCTGCATTGAAGGTTAGTTTCAGCTTGCGTTAGATTCTTCTTCTTCTAATGGAGTAGACATAGAACTGTATTATAGAATAGGTACTATGTTTATTTCTATAGGGGGTGTATTTCCCTCTGTGATTGTCTAGTCTGTGAATAAAACCCGAAGAAAATCGATACGAAGAGAACATGGAAGAGCAGTCTATAATGGACAGTTGTTAATTGTATCGAATGGCCGATTTCTATCTATGTATTTATTGAACTGTCTTTGACGATAGTCTGATAAATTACTTACATTCGTACATACATAAGGTTACGCACAATTTTAATAATTTTTTGATTTTGGAAGATGGTTATATTTATTCTATCATTTTTTAAGTTGTTTAATTTATCTACTTATTTGTTCATTTATTTTATCGTTGCAAGATTGATACAATATATCTTAGGTGCTTCAGCTTGAGTATAGAGCTAGATATAATTTGTAAGAGTTATTTATTCCTAACTATGTTGCTTATTTCAATGTTCATTATACTTGAGCTCAGTCGTTTTGGATAAAATTCATAGGATGTTACTCTCAAATAGTTGTACTCTTCAGTAATTTATACTAAACGGAATGACAAAATGTTTGATTTTATTGATTTTTACATCCATTCCATTTACCCTGCTTGAATTGTTGTTTTGTATTTTCTCTTCCCCACCTTCTTTCTAGTGTCTGATTCACGTGCTGGCGGTGGCATGAAACCCGGAAAATCACTTCAAAATCTTAGCGGTAATTTGATTTTATTCTAACTAACACCAAATAGGATGCTATAATTTTATTTATTCCATTATAACTGCTGTGGGACACTGTCAAACTTTCTAATTTCTGATAGAAGTCATGCTTTATTGTGGATTCGCGACTTTTATTGAATTATGTTAGTTTGAAACCATATTTTTATATAAAAACATCCAGCGGTTTCGTGAAATTTATTTGTTGTTAGCTTCATTTGTCAGATTTTAATTCAAGATTGATCTTCTAAAAGTAAAGTATTGATGAAGCCACAGATTTAGACTGGGCATTTCGATTGTAATTTGATGATGTAATTAGTATAAAATTGAGTTGAAAGTATGGTTTAAAAGTAAAACATATGTAAAGACAATTATGTTTTACTTTCAATTCTTATTTTAGATCTTCCGGAATTGCCCGAACACGAAGAAATTAAAGATGAAAACACAGAAAAAGTTTTCATCATCAAACGTGGGAAAATTGCTCAAGTAAGCAGTAGATTGGTATTGTTTGCCCAGAAGGGCATCCTCCTCGAATATATTACTGGCTGCCATATAACGTGCTAATCACTGCCGATTTTTTATTATTATTAAATTATCAGAGTAGGGGGGGATGTTTATAGTTCATAGACGGATACATTTTTGTGAATTCAATATTCTTGAGTTGTGAGCATTTCTAGTCATGAAGTACTTTTCTGAACGACCGACTTGCAAAATCAACAACAACAAAAAGTTGAGCTTGCAGGATGACAATTTGCAATGTTGGAGACTGCACTCAATTATGTTGCGCAGAATTTGCTTTTTAAAAAAAACTGTGAGTTCAGAGGAAGGCCAGATTGCAGAGTTTGGAGCTTCAGATGATTATGCCTGGTATCTGAAGGTTTTGAGAGAAATATAGTTTTTCTACTAGAATTGGCCAATGCTATCTTGTTTTAGTTTCGTTTTCCAAATGAGATGTACTGTGTCCTTTTAATATAAACAATTTAGTCAAACAATATAGATATAGCACTTTTCATTGTGGAACAGGTTTTGGTCTACATATATTGTCAACTGTTATGTGCTAGAAACTTTAAGTAATCTTGAGCTTTGTCATTCCATTCTAGAACTACCTTCATTCTTTGTCGCGTAACACGTAACCCTAAGAGAGGAGGATAAATTAGTTGTGGAACATTTCCAGGTCGGAGTTCTATCAATGTTATTGCACGAATTTTAAGGCAATGCAGTGCATAAACTCAATTTGAGATCTTGTTTACTGCATGGTATTTTTTTACTAAAACTTACTTCTCGATTTTACTTTTTTTATTACTACTACTCATAAGTAGTACATTAACTATTTAAGAATGAATTTATCTTCAGGTTGTTGACGATGAGGTCTTTCTCCATGTAAGATTTCCAATTTTAACCTGCTAATCACGATAAATTCTAAAAGCTGTTCAGTACTATTGTGGCTTTTGCATAAATTGTTTTAAGTTTTGCCAGTCCACTAAATGTATTGATGCTAATCTTTTCACCAATTTTTAGTTTAGTTTTTAAGTATTATTTTATGCATGTTAATATTTATCTAGCTTTATTTTATTTTATAACTATCTAATAGTCCTAATTATTATATTTTCGAAGACATAATTTGGTTACACTATTTGACATAATGTAACTGCGAAAGTTAAACACAAAATTTATCAAATCATCTTTTCAAATTGTAATAATTTGCCCTGAATGCACAGAAATTTGCACATACTAGATATTTGGTAGGTAGTGCATGACTTAAACTTACATAGTTTCATAAAGTAGGTATTTTATTTGAGAAAGTTGTCTATCGACCTAGTTGTCTGGTATGGTTAATTTCATGACGCCATAATTAGTCCGATTTGTGGATAGTTACCTACACCCATTTTACTTTACAGAGCATAATATTAAATTCAAAATCTGTTTCCAATATAAATTACTGAGCAGCCTTTATGTTATAAACGACTGGATAATCTTCTATAATCTCTCGAAGATTTCCTCCCGCCCAAATATTGTTGCACTGAAATGTGTACTTTTAATATTTACTACTTAACATTTTGCATTTTGAACATAGTTGGTTTTATTTTTACTACCTATTCTGCACAACATACTTATCACACCTTTCTGTTTGTTTTCAAAACATTGTGCACAGACTTTGTGGTATGATTGTTTGCAGAGAAACTAAATGCTTTTTATTTAAAATTTGATTGTAGGTCCAAGTTTTCCCGGTTTATGATAATAACTGTCCAAATCTATTCAATATAGAGAAACGTAATTTAATGAGAAAAATAAACAAGAAGAAAGTATTTAAAAGGCCATGTTTATTCATAAAATTGCGA
>JAUYWI010077253.1:0-13616 GCA_034780595.1 Parotoplana pacifica
CTGTTTGCATAAGCTACTGAGAAAGGTCATTAGGTGGGCTTGCGACCCTGGTATGCAGTTCCATGCCCCCCCCCCCCCCTGTGGCAGAGTTACTGAATTATGTTGGTCTAATGGATACAAAAGTCACAAATAAAAGATTCAGATTCATAGCCAGCACATAGTTCATGTGCCCAATTGGTGTATTGTCCACACAAGACGTACATTTCGTTTGATTTTGAGGAAGCGTATTTTTCTCAGTAATACAGAAAGAGCATTATCAGCAGCGTCTCTTCTAGTACTAGTGCCAAGGCTGCTTTCTACGGGAAGCTTTGATAGGGTTTGTCTCAGAATCAAGTATTTTCTGTCTTTTGGTAATGTCCTTTACTAATGTCTTTTTGTATGGAGAACTTGTGAGAATGACTGAATAATCTGTTTATCTTGTAGTGGGTGTTTCTCGCTTTTGTGCAACTTTCGGAATACGACTGATTAGCTTTGGAGATACGACAAATGCAACCGGTGGTACTGATTGATAAAATGGTTTCAGCCGATGGTTCAGTTACTGATGAAATCATTTTAACCGATGGTTCTGGTACTGATGAACTGGTTCCGGCCGATGGTTCTGGTACTGATGAACTGGTTTTAACTGATGGTTCTGGTACTGATGAACTGGTTTCTGCCGATTCAGATGTTAAATTCACTATTTCAATGTCAGTAATAGCAGCTGCCACAAAGTCAGCATCTGTGAACACATGCCGATTGACTGACGCAATTCCAGTCATTTCGAAACCTTGTATTGCATTTGTAGGCAGAACAGCACGCAGGTAAGCCTCGTTGAATAGATGACCGATCTGGAACATGGTAATCACACACAGCTATGATTATTTCGCAGATATGTCTCAATCCTCTGCGTGTAGAAAGTGTTGAGCGGTTTCATCATTGCCCCGTCCAATAGCTGCAGTTTGTGCGTGCAATGTGAGGGTAGTACAAGCAATGTCACAAAGTTAGCTTCAGCGAGTTCTATTAGCGTCAAACTTTTTGTGTGACGTGTCCATCAAGGATAAACAGGACCGGATCTTCCTTGGTTGGATGGGTGTGCTTGATGAAATGCTGAAACCATAAAATGAAAATGTCCGATTGTATCCATCTGGAGGGATGACACGCGTATGTCCTGTACCCGTTGGAGTACTATCTAACAACTTCATCCGCACTCTTGGAATACTATAAAAGAAGCTACATACTGCCCTCCTACACTCATAGTAATGACAGCCATTGCCAGTAGACCACATTCAGTAACGATATCCCCAAAATTTGCAACAGCTAGCTAACTATTTGCTACAGGAGTGGAAACAAATACCCAGCCAGTTACCAATAACTTGGTTGGAGCAGTCACTAAAAATGCATATTACCTACTTCCTTTGTATTGTAGCGTGAAAACCAAGTAATTCGGCAAAGTATTTAGCTTAAACTGATTTACTTTTACACATTTGTTCAACTATTAAACTTTTTAAATCTGTAACCATAACACTGACATAAACATAGATCATACTATTCAGTCCATATAAATTATAAATTTAATAACATAGATAAATCAGAGATAAACGATACAAGATGCCCCCCGCTTAAAAGAAGCATCTTATCAATGTACTTTAGTCAATGACTAATTAAAGCCATATCTATCAACTGCGTATCTATGACGCGAAGGATATCTTCTAATTGCTTGCTGATTTAATCCTTCATCTTCATCTTCATCTGATCCATCAGCTGTATCATCCTGTTTCTGTAAAATAGAGTTCTTACTGGTATCCATTGCTGGTATCTCCTTGACTTGATCAATATGAGCCAGTCGTACTATGCCGTTACAATCAATATAAACAGTACGTTCTGAATTTTGCACTATAAAGGTGCACGTTTCAGGGATGGCCCCAGGTTTAGCTTTATAAACGAGCTCTTTTCCTGCAAAACTGACTAAAGGATGACGGATAGATCTTCCGAACATCAACTCAGCAGGTGTCCCTTTTCTGTTGCCAACCACAGCTGACGTTCTATATGTCAATAACACCTTTTGAAGAAACGTATGAAATTCTCCCTTTTCAAGTGTCCATATTTTTATTGCTCTTTTAATTGTTTGAACCATTCGTTCAGCTAACGCGTTTGACTGGGGATGGTATTCTGGACTTTGCATCGGAGTTGTGCCGACTTTTTGTAGCCATTGAATAATTTCGGTTGATAAGAACTCCTTAGCATTGTCTGTCACCATCAAATTTGGTATACCAAATCGAGCAAATACTGATTTTAAAATCTTCAAAACGGTTTTGCTTGAACGATTTGGACACTGAAAAACTTCAGGCCAGCCACTCATAGCATCTACAATGATTAACAATGGTCCTATACCTCCCACATCTGCCCAATCAAGGTGGATTCGGTCAAAAGGTGCAGTGGCCTGATCCCATCTGTGTTCCTGTTTCTCCACATTTGCCTTGGGTTTGAAAGAACATTGGTAGCAATTTCTGACAAATATTTCTACATCCTTGTCCATTCCAGGCCAAAAGACGTTTCTTTTGAGGTTCAATTTAGTAATTGACATGCCAAAATGTGTTTCATGAGCCTTTTTTATTAGTTTATTTCTCAACTTATGTGGGATGACCGGTCTTGTTCCACATACTATAACACCTTTCTCTAACGTCAATGTCTCACGATTCTTCTTGTATTTGCTTTCAGCAGGTGAGACATTGTTCCAATTATTGCTAATGATTCTTTTCTTTATATCATTTAGTAACCGATCATTTGTCGTTTCTATCATCAATTCATTCCATGTAACTCCATCTTGATCATTCCAGAATATTTCTTCACTTAGGGACTCAATATTTAGGTCGGCATTGACGAAATTCATTCGAGACATAGCATCTGCATGAGGTATCTCTTTGCCACTAACATATTCAATTTCAAAGTCGTAGTTCATTAATATGATAGCCCAACGTTGGATTCTGCCACTAGTATGTTTCGGAAGGGATTTATCGGGATTAAATAAGTAGCTCAATGCCTTATGATCTGTTTTTATAACAAATTTTCGACCAAGTAAAAGTTTCTCTGCTCTTCTGACAGTCCATATGATTGCCAAGGCTTCCCGTTCAGTTATGGCATAGTTTTTCTCCGCCTTAGACAATAACCGAGACAAATACATTACGGGATGTCCTTCCTGTGACAGGACAGCACCCATAGCATTATCTGAACAGTCGCATGTGATCGTTAATTCTTTTTTTAATGAATAGGGCTTCACGACTGGATCATTGCAAAGTAGCTGTTTCAACTCATTGAATGCCTTCTCTTGTTCTTTTCCCCAAAAGAAAGGTATTCCACTTCTTCTTAGACGGTTGATAGGCTCACAGATTGAAGCGAAATTTCTTATCTTCGTTCCATAATAATTCACTATCCCAATAAATTTTTCAACCTCTTGCCTTGTTCGAGGAGTTGAAATATTTAAGATTTTCTCAACTAATTTTTTATCTGGTCGGATTCCATCTTTTGAGATCACATGACCAAGGAAAGTAATATTATCAGTGAATCGTACTGATTTATCCCAATTTACGGTGACGTTGCGTTTGTTCAAGCGCTCAAGTAACTTGCGGCTCCTTACTTTCAATTGATCTTCATCAGCTGCATGAACAAGTATGTCATCTTGGTAAACAATTATTCCTTCTAACCCATCACAAACATTTTCAATGACTCTCTGAAATATCTGACTGGCTGTTTTTACCCCAAATGGGAGTCGGTTGAACTGATACAAACCTTTTGTTGTATTTATAGTTGTTAACTTACGGGATTGGTTATCAAGTTCTATCTGCCAATAGGCTGAGTTCAGGTCATATTTTATGGCTACTTATATTTTGCATTACTTTAGGTCCTTTATCACAAGATTTCTGTTTTTTTCGAATATTTGAAAAAATCAATGAGCAGAAATATTTTAAACGTTAAGTAATACCCAGTAAATATGTAAATGAACATTTGCTTTGAAATAATTGATTGTAGTATCCTAAGAACAATCTATAAAGGTTCTAAAAACTTGTTAAGAATACTATTTTACGGATAAGGTGGAGGGAGGGATACTAAATAAGTTAATGTATTTATAACAAATAGGAATTATCAAAGTTGAGATTTAGACTTTGAAAAGCCGAAACAAATATTTCTGCAAATCATTAGGTATCTACTTACATTTAGGTATCTGAAATCTTTTCTAACTACTTTTTCTTAGAATAAAGTTTATAGCATCAAAATATATTGTAATAATTATCTTTATGAAAAAATCAATGAAAATAAAAATTGCACTAAATATAATTGGTTCATCTTTCATTTATTCAGAGTATTCTGACAATACCTATGGGCCAATTTTCCGATATACACATATACATATATAGCTCGTACCTAAAATAACTAAATTTGTTTTCTAGTGAAATTTAATATTCATAGTTTTGTATTGTTTAGTAAATGATTGTTTCTTAATTAATAGCTGGGCGTTAATTATTTTTATTCTTTTTGTAAGAAATTGAATCTAAAGTATACAATTATTTTATGATGTTATTTGTTATTGAAAACCTCTTAGGTTCATAAATACATACAAATATTAGAAATAAAGAAAATTAGATACTGCATTAAATATAATTCTATATGATTTCATTTCTTATCATTCCAAATTTGGAAAAGCAAAATCGATAACTTTAGTTTTTGTTTTAAAATATTATGTACATTTCTTGAATTTACAGCAACTTAGTTTCAGTAAGATATGTATAGCCGTAACTTTTACTGTGGAAGTTAATAATTTTATAGTAGCAGGTTCTTTATTAAGATCTGTCAATTTTAGTTCGGTACTGTGAATTTTTTTACTCTTAATTGTACATTGAAATGAACAATATTATTTTGCAATTAATTAATTAATTTACTTCCTTGATTTATTAAAAAAAGTAAACTAATTAATTCTTTAAAGACTTTGTTTATGTTTATACGACTATGGTTTAGCAAAAAATCTGGTTAATAACATGATATTATGCTTGAAGAAATCAATGCAAATAATAAATGTTAGCTTTGAATGATGATATGATGATTGCCTACTTCACAACACCTGGGGAAATCACAACTCTATTTATGTACATACCTACGAGGAAATTATATGTATATATTTTTATCGAAAAATCCCATAAGAATTATCTATATGTATGTTAAAATGCTAGTTTATAACTAAGAAAGATTACAGAGTAAAGTAGAGGTTAGTTATTCCAAATCATTAAATAAAATGTATAAAAATTTATTTTGCTTAAATGCTTTTATATTTTACGAGCTAACGATAATTTAAAACCCTTGGACTAAACCAATATACATAGCTCACACAACAATAATTTCCTGATCTAAAGCTGTCAGGCAACATATTGATGATATATCCATTTCAGTAGCAGAAACATCTATTTATTCAAAAACTTAAACGATATACTACATTTCGAAATTTAATTTTAAAAATAATAATTTATCAGCGACATTTTTTTTTGGAAACCCCTATACATATAAGTTGCCTGAAATTATTATGTAAAGAATTGTGGACTTCTTGAAATTTATAAAACAAAATAGCTGATTGTACAGGGTGGGCCAAAAGATGTGCCGAATTTGACCTATTTGTAATAAATTTATTATTTTTTTACAGGGAGAAGCTAGCCAGCAGGTTAGGCTAGATGATGGCCAGGTAACGGTGATGATTATTCCTGAGATAAAGACAAAATAACTATCATGGTTCCAACATCTTTTGGCCCACCATGGTTTCTGAAACACAAAAATAATATTTTGGCGTTAGTACCTTAGCTATAGTATACACAAAAGATTACATAATCAAATTAGAACACAAAAGTTAGGCATATAAATAATTATCAAAATTATAATTTTTTGCGTTACGAATAAAATAGAAATCAATTTTAAAATTATATGAAATAATTATCAAAATCTAAGATATAATAATTAAATTAAGGAATTCCCACTCGCTAAAACAGGGAATGAAATATAAAAATTAGAGTTTAACTGCTATTATAAAAAAGATATTCAAATAAATGATACTATATTGCCAAGATCTTGACAAATAAAATTATTTGCAGATTCCATTTCAATGATGTATCATGAAAAAATAATAAGATTAATACGAGTATGTTTGTATCGCATAAAACATACATATTATTGAGTGTTTCATATGTACATTGCTGTTGAAATTTGTTTTCCATTTTTTAAATTTCCTGATTTGATTGGCACGATTTCTTACATGTTGCAATATTTATACTAACTTTTTTAAATTATCATAATCTGGTGTATATTTGGAAGGAATTCATTTCTATTGCAAATGTTTCTCATAAGATTTTTTAGGGAAATTATAGAAATATATGTATCACCCTTATTGAAATCAAAATAGCCTTAGGAATATCACTTACCTAATTTATTGATAATTCTTAAAACTGTTGGCATGATTATGTGTAACTACAGTTAAAGTTGGTTAATACTATTTTTCTTATCATGTACTAGTTCTTTAAACTTTACTGCATAGGAGATTTAAATTCGGATGTATATATTAAATATTTACGATTTTTCTAAAGTTGTCACAAATTATAAATAGTATCTGTATAGTAGGTACGTTTTGAAAACAGAAAGTTAATTTAGAATATTTTATTCTTTAATCTTATAAACTTAATGTGATGGTGCAAATGATATCATATTATCCAGCTTCCGGTGCAGCCGACTCTATTTAATTCCAATTACTACTTTATAATCTGTCCTTTTCTGGTAGGTGTGTTTGCTCCCAGATGAAAAAAATGTTCATCGTACTTCGGTGGTGAGTACAACCAGAACGGCAGAATTTGATGAGCAATTTGTTTTCCCGCTTGCTTCTGACAACATTGAGGGAAGAAGTTTACGATTGTTAATTAAAAAAGTTAATAGAATGGAAAAGAACACTGTGGTTGGAGTTGTTCATTTCAACTTATCAGAAAGGTACCTGCTTCATACAAATCAAAATGCTCTTCAGGAAATTTGGAGAGATATTACCGGAACTGAAAAGGTAATTATATTTTATTAAGCAGTCAATAGGTACAACAGATAGTAGAAATATGGTCCCAGAACTAGAGTATTGTTTACCTACATGTTATTTCATTACATTTTTCATACATTGTTAAAACAATTAATTTATTAATAAATAAATGCCGTACACCGTAAATGAAACTGATAACTATGAAATATTGTGTTCCCAAATATATCTCATTTTAGAAATATTTTATCTGAGACAAAATTAACACCATTTTTTGTTTAAATTGTGATAAAATGAGAATCAGACAAAATACTCTGACCTAAGCATTAAAATTTAAATACGTTTTATATTATACTACTAGCATCATTTCACCTAAATATCTAATATTTTTCTAAGAAATATTCGATACTTCTTTAAAATGGCGCTGGTATATGGTAAAATATTTCTATTTCAATAATTTTGTCGGGATTTTTGTCTGATCCCCATTTTATTACAATTTGGACATAAAATGGTGATATTTTTGTTTCAAATGAATAAGATATTTGGAAACACAGTATCTCATATTTTATCACATTTTCATTTACAGTGTACCATATAATTACATGACATATATATGGTCTTAATGATATTCTTTAATAGTTAATTAATGATTTTGAAAAACAACTTCAAATGCACCATAAACATTGAGAGCTTGCCAATTCTTCTTGGGAACCAAATAAACATAAAAATATAAAATATTATAAAGTGTAGTCGTTACTTAAGATCTTTCGACTTCACTATATATTCACGAAAACAAACAATTATATTCAACACAGGAAAACTGACATTTAGAAAAATTACAAACAAATAGAAATTCAATTCGTCCTATTTCTAGAAATGAAATTATAAAGAATATTAAGAAACAAATAAATACATCAATAGAAAATGCGTTGTAGTAAATATTACAAATGGTTCTGCTTTGTAGTCACTGGTTAGGGGGGTGTACACGACACATTGCTACAAATGACGCCATCGATTGGCATGGTATAACTTTGAGTAAATATTTTTGAGTCTAGCCACCTCTCTAGTCACGACCGACCTCTAAAAAAGTGTCATTATGTGTAGTGTGTTTTGAATGAAATTATGATATTTTCGGTCTTAGGACTTCTTCATCAAAAGAGAGAAAAGGAAATCAAAGTAGGAAAACAAAAGTGAATTTGAAAAGAGAGGGAGTAGGTACAAATTTGTGAAAAAAGTTAATATGATAAAAAGAAATGTGAATGTTATATAGAGACAAATTAGACTTGCATCCCAGAGGGTTTTAATCATAAGATGTATTTTTCCTATGTTGAAAACCAGTGAAAAGGTTGTTTCAATTTACTTCAAATTTATACTACTGACTTCTCAGGATGTTACAAGCCATTAAAAATGGCGTAGTCCTGTCTTCACAAGAAAGACTTTTTTTTAATTATGTAATTTATATAAAAATTAAGGTAAAATACTATACTACTTGCAAGTATTATCTATATAAAATACATAACTTAAATAGAAGTGAAATAAAATATTTAAGAAAACGTATTTTTGTGAACGTAGGACCATGCCAATTTTTTAAATTACTTGTAACGTCAAAGATGTCAGTAGTATAAATTTAAAGTAAATCGAAGTAACTTTCAATTTTTTCAGCATAGAAATTATACATTGAGCTGCCGTTTTGAGTGACCCCAGAAACCATAATGCAACGTAAAACTTACCTTTCTGAACTTGTTTTCACACACACAATGTAATAAAACCATCAAACCTTCAGTAACTCGATATTATGATTAAAACTCTCTAGGCTCCCGAACTAAATCTGTTGAATGTGATCTATGGCTGGTTTGTGTGTTGATATCTATGGGTTCTTTGATGATATAATTAGTTATAGATACCCTCAAAAAAGTATACATATTGCATTTGTGACATGACAACCAAAGTGTCAATTATTTTGTAAATTGTATTCAAATATGTTTTATTCAAAATGCAAGTTACAATTAACACTATGAAAAATGTCATAGAGATATAATTAAATTAAAATCTGCTATTTTGTAAAATCCAAATGATAGTAGAATGCAGCTTTGGTTAGAATGCAATTATAGTACACCGTAATTATTGCCTGTTGTCAACTCTTCGTATTTAAAAAAAACTTAAACCCCCAAAAAAATCCTCGGAGATAGTTCATGTTTTCTTGTTTCTATTTTTCTTGACTTTTTGTATAATTTAAGTGAAAAAATTAATCGATTACGAACATTTTCCACACGTCTTATAATCCTATTTTTTCCGATGACAAAATAAATTCTAGTTTTGATGGTTATTTTGAATGAAACCGGTAGAAAAATATTTCTAAACAAATAATAAATAATATATAGTGCAATTATTAAAAATAAAACTTTATTTTAGATTGAATCAAATCTTGGGCAGATTTTAATTTCTTTGTGTTATCGAAGATCAGCCAATTCTATCAGGATAAGAATTTACAACTGCAAAGACTTGAATTTACGTCAAAATAATGGCAAGTACAGACAGATACTAAACTGTTTTACCTAACTCTTATAGCGCATATTACCCGTTGATTTTCAACTTTTTTGTTTGTATTCAGATTACATTCATTCACAGACTTTATTTAATTTACAGAATGATGATTGTAACGGGCAACTATCTCTAAAATGATTATTTTGTTTAAAGTACGAATACATAAGTCATTCTCTGTATAAGAAAGTTTTATATACATATTTTACATTTGTCAGAAAGATTATTTTTATCATAATGAAATAGAATTTTAGTCTGGATATTAGCCACATCTTTCGTTTAAGTTGATTCAATAGGTAATTCTAAAAAATATTATTTCCTAACGCTTAGCCAAGATAGACCTCATTTATTAGTTTGTAAGGTTAGTGTACGTCGCAGTCGCGCAGATGGTTAAGAGGTTGGGTATAAGGGCTTAGGGACAGTAGGTAGGATCCCGGCGTGCCCTCGATCGCTTCATCCTCTCAAGGAAAAACAACTACTTCTCTTTGTTGGCTGGAAAAGGGACATTCATTGTATGCGGAAGAGCATTACCGCCAACGGATATAATGAATTCGTTACTTGGCGTACTTGTGATATATAATTACTTACCGGCACAATAACATGTTGAAGCCTTATATAGATTCATAGAGCTTTGGCAGAAAGCAAGGCGGAAACTATTGTCAATATAAGTGTCCGCAGATAATCCTCTATAACATCTACGACACAAACGTGGCCCCTTGTCCCTATATGAAGAAATTGAAGACTTATTCAAGAAACAAAGGGAAACGACGCCTTATTCAAGATCTCTACCTAAATCAGAAAACGACAGTGAGAATAGACAATGAAGAAACTAAATCAGCAACAATTGGATAAGGAGTATGGAAAGGATGCCTATTATCACCCCGCTGTTGTTCTCGATATACACAGACCGTATGGTGATAGAAGCAATTAACCACATACAAGATGGAGTAACAATAGGAGGAGAAATAATTAAAGAAGTGCGATTCGTAGACGATCAAGCAATGATAGCAAACTCAGAGAAGGACTACAAAACATTGTAGGCAGCTTAAATAGTAAAGCGAAGGATTTCAACATGAAGATAAAAATAAAGAAGACAAAAGTAATGCGAGTTTCAAGAAATGGGCAGGATCAAATGCACATTGGAGTAATTATAACATCGGATGGAAGGTGCAGTAACGAAATCCGCACAAGGATTTAATGGTCAAAACGGCATTTATAAGAAGAAGAGAATTACTAACAAAAACATTATGACTAGAAACTTAGAAGAAAATGTGAAGACAATTGTATGGAGTATAGCACTATATGGAGCTGAAACCTGGACATTGCAAGAAAAGAAAAGAAGAAAATTGAAGCACTAGAAATGTGGATTGGAGAAGAATGCAACAGATAACATGGAAAGACATGAAAACAAATCAAGAAGTACTCCAACAAATTAAAGAAAAATGCAGCATGTTGGAAACAATAATTAGAAGAAAGAAGAATTGGATTGGACATATAACTGGAGAAGGAATGGTGAAATCAATTCTGGAAGGTCGATTTCTAGGGAAACGTGGAACAGGAAAATCATGAAAAGTGATGTTATAAGAATTCAAACCAAACACCTATAGAGAATTGAAGGACCGGGCAGCAAAACAAAAAGGATAGAGAAAGTGGATGCCTTTAGAATTGAACCTGCCTTTATAACTGATTCGGCAGAACACTATAGATAGATAGAACATTTATATGCATACAGGCTAGTATATAAGCAATGTAAAAAATAAATAAGATATAATTAATCATTTGTTGTCTTACAAAATTACAGGAAACGTTGACGACGAAATTCTAAGCATATGTTGACTCGGGGAGATTACAAACGAACAGTATTAAAATTTTTTTCTATCTTTAAATTTACATATAAATTGATTAGCAAAATATAAAAATTAAATCTTTACTTTACTGTACTCTTCTATTAAAAAATAAAAAAGATATAATGTTATAATTTGATTACAAATAAATAAAGACTAATTTCATTTATCCAAATATACTGCCCTAATATAGTTTTTGATAAAACTATTAGATTTTATTAGTTTTATTTACTAAACTGATTAAGTAGTTAGTGAAAACCAACCTTAGAAACAAAAAATAACATTTCGAACGTAATTTCAATTATAAACATTAATATAGGCTTAGACATTGCTTTAAAACTCGGTGACAACTATACAGGATATGGTATCTGCTACTGCTCCACTAGGCCACACCAATTTTTTGAAAATTTTAAGTAATTTTTTTGGTACTTCATTAGGCAGGGACAATAGACCAGGTTGATATTATTCAGGGATTTTGAACAAAATTCTAACTCTACCAAAACAAGAATATACAATAAAATTATTTCCATACATTTTTATTATATATTTTTACATTTGAAGCACAGGCCATTTCTAACAAAATATTTCTACAGCTTCCACAATCCTGCTGAGCAAATCTTTCAATTTACTTTTAGAGTAGACATAAATAAGTCCCATCTTTGTATCTACAACCAGGTCTCTTCTCCAAATGTTCATAGGTCTTCCACTAATCTTTTTGACTTGAGGAGTCCACAAATAAGGTCCTATCCTATCTAATACTGTTTTTTACCAGGTATGTTATGTCTTGCTCTTATATCCATCTCCATTTTCTTTTTGTGATTTCTTGTTTTATTGGAAGCTGTTTTATCCCCTGCCATTGGTCACAATTTCCTAGGCTATTTTCCATAAGCACAGTGTGCAGAATATTTTGTGTGGCCTAGTGAGTTGTTGCTCCCTGGCCTCTATTAAAAAATCTGGGAAATGTATCTGCAAACTAGAAAGAGATACCCTATTTTAAGGTACCAAAGAAATGTGACCTGCATAACCATTCAAACTATAGTGGATCACTCTACTATCAGTACTATTTTTACATAAAGCCCCTAACTAAAATATTTTCATGTTTTGCATCATTTATAATACAATTCATCCATTTATATAGGTCCAGCTCCAGGTATTACTATTTTCTATGATTTTTAGTTTTTATTTATTTATTTTATTATAAATTTATAACATGCTCCAAAGTTAGTCAAGCTAACTGTCTGCAACACAAAAGAATTCAATTATACAAAATGATAAAAAGTATGGATGAGCTAAGTAAGTAAATAGTATGCATATAAGACCAAAAAATATAACTAATCAGTGGAAAAGAGATGAGTTTTGTTGAATTCCATGCCTAATAGACATAAGTTCTATCTCCTTAACAGAAAATGGCCACTAATATTATGACCCCTAACCCCCCCTCCATAATGAAATGAACATCTAGGCTTTAGTAGAGAATACTAAGCCATATTATACTTATCATTAAAAATGGTATGAGATATTTCATTTTATATTATATAGTATAGGCATGTTCAGTAATCATGTTTTGTTTTAATATAAGTATTATTTTAAATAATGTTTTGTTCTGAAAGCTAGATATAATTCTTATGTTCAGTTTATTTATTGAAATTAGTCAAGTGCACACATTCTAACAGCAGACAAAATATTTTCCAGAAAATGTAATTGTGAAAAATGTCTTTTATATAAATCCAAAGAATTTTGAGGTCTATACTTATAGAACCATTTCCAAAAGTCAATTAATATGAGCTACTAAATCAACAATAAGATTTGTTTATGATGTAAATTGAGACATTTATTCATATTTAATACTCAATTTAGCTGGTCAGCTATGCTGATGAAAAAAATATACAAATAAAACAGGTGTATAATTTAAAATTTATGAAAACTATTTATGAGTTGACTTATTACTGCAGTAAAAAATGTTGCATGGATTTGTTATGAATATAGATTGGCTATGATTGTGCAGTCTTAAATAAACTGTGAATATCCATGTTTTATTTTATGCTTTGTGGAGGGGTATTTGACTGAGAAGCTGAACACTGGGATTTATCTGGGACCTTCTGATTTCTTCTTGTTTGTGGGCATAGTGCAGGGGCCTATTTCATCTCTAGCTGGTTAGGCGTAGGTACCTAACCTTTAGGTGGCGTAAGGTAAGGTAAGGTAAGGTG
>JAUYWI010077264.1:0-13615 GCA_034780595.1 Parotoplana pacifica
TCATGAACCCAATACCCAGCCTATTATTACGGGCTGAGGGAATATGTGCTCAGGGTTAGAAGCCCACCTATTGGACCTCCTACTGTCCAAAAGGATGTAAGTTGGTCATGGGACCCTCCACTGCCCCAGAAAGTAGCCGGTTCCAAGCATGGATGAATGGTGAGTGTTGACGGCAGGAATGGCATCCAGTTATAAAAATTTGTGCCAAAACAAATATGAGATGCGGATAAATGAGGAAATAGACAGAGCTAGGGCATCCCCCACAAGCGATGCGCAGCCACGTCGCCGTAACGCTGTGAAAAGTGGGCAACGGCTACCTTATCAAGAGCGGATAATGTTAAAGAAGATAGCTCAAAGAAGAGAAAGAAAAGATATCTTCAATAGGAAATTTAGGATTGCAACACTGAACGTGGGAACAATGAGTGGGAAAGGAAGAGAGATAGTTGATGTGATGGAAAAAAAGAAAATAGATGTACTGTATGTTCCAGAGACAGGATGGAAATGGAAAAAGGTAAAGGAAGTAGGAAATGGCTACAAGCTGTACTACCAGGTGAAAACAATATGAAAAATGGAGTCGGGGTTGTGCTGAGCCCAGGATAAAACAGGGAATTCTACAAGTGAACAGAGTTTCAGATATCCAGATGTAGATAAAGATGGAGATAGAGAAGGTGATAGTAAATCTGGTTTGTGCCTATGCACCCCAGGTTGGTTGCATGAAAGAAGAGAAGAATAAATTTTGAGAGCATCTCTAGGTGGAGTGGTGATAAGTATACCAGAAGAGGAGCAATTGTGGGTTGGAGGAGACATAAATTGACATGTCGATGAGGAACGATGCAGCAGCTGTCATAGGAAGACATTGTGTTGGGATAAGAAATGAAGGAGGGGAAAGGATTGTAGACTTTGCAATGACACATAGAATGGCACTGATCAACACATACTTTAAAAATAGACTATCAAGGTAAATAACATACAGTAGTGATGGAACAAGCAGCCAGTTGGACTACATACTCCGTAGAAGGAAATATCTAAAAAAGGTACAGGACTGCCATGTAATACCACAAGAGGCAGTGGCCTGAAGAAGGCATATGACCAGGTACCAAGACAAGAACTGTGGAACTGTTTGAGGTTGAAGCGAGTAGAGGAGAAGTACATCAGACTCATCCAAGACATGTACAAAGGGCGTACAACAAAGGTGAGGTGTGTGTGCTGCCGGTGAGTCGGAGGCCGTGAGGTGACTGTGGGACTTCATCAAGGATCTGCTCTAATCCCACTTCTTTTTGCCTTGGTATATGTTGTTTGTGGATGATGTAGTTTTGGGATTGGATTCAGGGGCAGATGTAGAACATAGACTAGAAATGTAGAGAGCAGCAATGGAGGACGGAGGAATGTGAATTAGTATACAGAAAACGGAGTATTTGAGATTGAGAGCAGGCCCGAAGTAAGTAAAGGATGTAGAGGTGAAAATGCCGAGGTAAAACTCAACCAGGTAGAGGAGTTCAAATACCTGGGTCCAGCGGTGATGGCGGATCTGAGAAAAGGGTGAAGAAACGGATACAAGCTGGATAAGGTGCATATAAAAGAAAAACTGGTATCATATGTGACAGAAAAGTACCCGACAAAGTGAAAGGCAAACTATATAAGACAATGGTGAGACCAGTAACGCTGTATGGGATGGAGACTGTGACTACTACAGAAGAGTAGGAAGAAAAGATGCAGGTGGCAGAGATCAAAATGCTAAGGTGGTCTTTAAGACTGACTAGATTTTCACAGAGCGAGAAATAAAAAGGTGAGGGAGAGGATGAATAATGGAGAATTGAATGGAAAATTGAGGGAGGTAAGGCTCCTGTGGTTAGGACAGAGGTGGATTATGTGGGTAGAAGAGTCAGAAAGATGAAGGTTGGGAAGAGGAGGCGTGGAAGACCCAAAAAGAAGAATGCATCTGAGAAGACATGGAGCAGGTGAGAGTCCGAGAGGAGGATACAATGGATCGCAAGAAGTGGAGGAAATGATCCGCACCGGCGACCCCACCTAAATGTAGGAAACGCCAGAAGAAGAAGATTATGAACCCAATATATAAACTTTCATCATGAAATCACTAAATAATCCAGCTAGTTTTTAAAAAAATGATTTTTGAATTACTTGAGAAGATGTTTTCAAAACAAGTTTCATGAATTATTAAAAATGAAAACTGTTGATCTACATTAATCTACATTCTTTGTCATTTTAGTTTTTTGAAAGAGATCATTGTTGTTATATTAAAATATGTAGATACTATTTTCTTAATTTATAGTTAACATTTTACATAATTCAGAATTATATTGTTGGATTTGTTTAACAATTTGACTTAAAAGAAACTGTTTTAGTAAACAAAGTTGCCTAATATTTTGCTTTAGACTGGACGTCGTGTAATGACACGATCAGAGCCTCCACAATTAAAGAAAAAAGACGATGGCCTTAGTGAAAAACAAACTCGAGAAGAAGAAGAATTGGCATATTTCTTTACCTAATTTGTTTTATTAATTTGTGCTACCTCCATCTAAATCATACAATGTGATATGTACATAATGTTATCTTCGTATCTACTCTTTAATCTGATATTAGGAATTGTAAATCTAATTTTCATAATATTTTGTTTTTGTATGACTTTTTACAGAACTTATTCATTTAACATTATAAATAGTTGTAATGAAGCATTTTTATTAGTCAAACAAAATTATGGTTAATTTTTGTATAAATTATTTGTATATTGTTTATCTTTATTTTGACACATTAATTACTTTTTATGAAATAATAATATTATCTTTTAAGTATTTTAAGACTTTTTTGTACACAAAAAGATAAAAATTATAAGCCTTCAATTCTGCAATATCCTACATCTAATTGTCCGGAAAATTTCTGTTGATTGAAATTCTAATGTTGTTTTTTGTGTCTAAATATTTGAAATTAAAATATTTGTTTAAAATTTATTTTCCGAAAAAATTTATTGATTAATTTTTAGTAGACAAAATGTTTTAACCATGTATACTGGGTGGCCAATAAGTAGTCTGACAGTTTGATACCAACAAACAAAATTTCTATTTAAAGCAATATGTATCTAAACAAAATAACAGTAAATGATTATAACAAATGTTAAAACTGACCACCTTCTAATTTGATGCATATCTTAATAAGGGAAATAATGGATTAAACATACTTTAGCACAACTCCTTGATTGAATGACTATCATTAAACTGTGTATTGACGGCCTTTTTAAGATAATCCCTACTCTTGTGATTGGCTGAAAGGTGTTATTATTCACTTGTATTGAACTCTATAATCGATTAACTCTATAGCTATGAACTTTATAATCGATAAGAAAGTCCAACGAAGCGTAAAGCAACTTAATAGGTATCTAACAGTCGGACTACTTATTGGCTTATTGGGTATATCGGGCTATTTGACTCACTCAGAAACCAGAAGTGGGAATCACATTTTGCGTCCTCTATAATTGGCCCCCTGTTTAGATAGAACCTTGAAACTTTATATGTACGTAGACCCGTGTTGTGGACTTGTTTATAGATATTAAATTATTCATTTTAGGTATTTGAAATAGGAAATTTATATGAAAAGTGAAATAAAATTACCCCCAATTTTTTTAAAAAATGGTAAAAAAATTTTCTTCAGTAAGAGTTAAGAAACAAATTGAACCTGTAATGCTTCGAAACTTAAATATGCTTATTTAAAATAGAAATTATTAAATTCCTGATACAATGATATTTTACAGAATGATTTTAACGTTGCAGAAAATAATTAAATGAAAAGTCTGGTTGCTACGTCTTTATTTTAAAATACCAAATGAACAAAAAGAGCGCGGGCTGGTTCCCGCCTCCCCTCACCCCGCTTACATGGATAAGATTAATGCTTGATTAGATAAGTGTTAGGGTGGCCACCCCTAAGTTTTTTATTGCTGGAAAATTGACATTTTTACCTAATTCTCTTGCGAAATTTTGCTGTCTAGTTAAGGTTGCGTGACGGCCGACTAAAAATTGAGGCTGGGCCAAGTTACTAGAATTGGGAAGAAATGTATTTTAATCATAATATCGTGTTTCAAAAATTTATGGTTTGGTTATATCTTTTAGTCAAGATCTCATAAAGGCACAAATATTGCATAAATAGATTCACTAAAAAGATTACTGAATGTATTTTTCTAAAACAATGCTTATAATTTGAACTAAGCGATGTCTAAAAACATCGTAAACAGTTTCTGTGGGTTTCAAATTATTTAGTTAGATATATAATCGAAATTTACCATTTTTATGCTACCCATAACATATTACCATCTAGCTAAAAAAACGTTAAAATTTAGGTTTCGTATCAAGAATTTTTGTTTTAGCTACAAAGGTAACATGGTATTCAAATCATAAATTACAAATAACAAGTAAATTAATTTTTAACATTTATTTCTACATAACGATGGATAGAATAGCTGTTTTTATTGATTTTCTACGTTAATTGTATACAAATCTTTGATCGTAAGTATTTGAAAAGTAAAATAATGTGATATACAGGGTGCGCCAAAAGTAACTGAATAATAACAATATATTCTAGTAAAGTGGTATAAATGAACTAACGCTTACAAGTGTTCAAAATGTCAATCTTGAGCAGCTGAACAATTACTAGAGCGTCGGACAACACTTCGAGACAGACTTTAGTACACCTATCTGGTGTAATTTTCTTCATTTCCAATTGAATGCCCTTGTCCAAATCTGCATTCATCAACACTCCCCAGATGAAATAGTTAGGGGCCGACAAGTCAGGCTATCTAGCCGGCCATTTTACTGGTCCTCTGCGTCTGATCCAACGATCTGTGAATTTGTTGTCCAACACGTACGATGGTAACGTAGTGTTGAAAAGCACCGTTGGAAATAGAGTTCTCCAATGTCTTCCCTCTGTGAAATCATTGTCCACATATTTTCTTGTAACATCTTCAAATACGGTACATTTGAAGAAGGGAGGCCTAATTATTCCAGCACCACTGATATCACCCCAACGGTTATACCAGGAACATTGAGCTCCTTTTCAATAATTTCATAGGGATTTTCCTTCCCCAGTATACGGAATTGTGCCGATTTACATGACTATTAATCTTCGGACCATAGAATGTGGTCAACAATCTCAGGAGAGTCATCATAGAACTGCAAGAAGGTGTCACAAAACTGCGCGCGCCTGTCCGGATCATCTTCATTAAGGGCCGAAGAATACGCGTTGTATAAGGCTTCATACGATATCACATGTAGAAGCCGAAAAATGGAAGTTGCATTGATTTGGAGTTCGCATGATGCTCGCCGAGTAGACTTGTGAGGACTAGCAATACAAGTTGTAACGACCAGATGATGGTTATCATCATTTAGCACCGATGTTCGACGTCCTGATCGAGGTGCATCAGCAGTACTTCCAGTTGTGTCGAGCTGTGAAATTAAAGCATGCATAGTAGATTTTGCTGGAGGATCAGAATCAAAGGCGGCAGCCCATGCTTCTGCAAGATGTTTGTAACAATTGCTAGAATAATACTCCTTTATAACAAAAACTCGTTCTTGCACAGTATAAGTGCGTCTCGCCATGATGAAAAGTTTAATTATGATGCTAGTACGCTGTTTTGTGGTCCTTATATAAGCGATGCATTTCTTGGAAATTCCAAATCTATTTTTAGATATTGGAAAATACATTTAGTGATAACATACACAATGCTTGCTTATCTTGGAAATTCCAATTTACATTTACCATGTATGTACTATTGTATGCTTTTAGGTTCGGTTACTTTTGGCGCACCCTGTACATACCTACATAAATAAGATACAACTTATCCTAACCCACGGCATTTTTCTTTTTCTGTAGTTTTTTTGTTCCATATCATATCATATCATATATTTTTATAGTACTCTACAAATGCCTCAAGAACGAGTTGAACTAGCACAAAATGCAAAAGCAAAAGAGCGTCGGTTATAGATGCGTGAGGAGAAAAAGTTAGAACAAAAACTGCATCAAGAGGATCTAATTCGAAAGGCTCTAGAATGAGCCAAAGCAGCTCCAAAGAATCAAGTAACTTTTCATATTTGCATTAGATGCATTAGATTGAGTAAGACTTTCTACCGATATGAGGTTGGTAAGAATTGGAGATTTTATGGTGTTTTTTTGAACAGTTGCACATTTTTTAGTTATTTAGTACCTATATTTGGTTATTCTGCCTATAATACATATGCAGGTAAATATTTTTGGAACGAATACTAATAGACTTCTTAGGAGTCGATGCAATTTTTGAACTACGTATACATAAAAATTCAGTTTATTCTGTATAATGGGTAGAAAAGTGCTCATTAGAACTTAGCGTACCATTGAAGTGAGTGATTCGATTTATATATTTATTGTGTAATTAACTCCAATCTAAACAAAAGAAGAACCTATCATAACTGACACATCGCAGAATGCAGACTAAAGTCTTTCTTACTTAGATTTATGTATATTATGCATCAATGGTGAAGTTTAAGTAGTTTAATTTTAATTTTAGAAACAATAGCTGGTAAAGGTATTTGATGGCTGGAACCATATTTCTCTCAGTCTTTCGTCGATAAATTATTAAAGTGGAGTACTTTTGTTTGTGGTATTCATAGTTTTACAAATAAAGAGTGGAAATTTTGGTTTTGTTATGTAAAAGGTACGAAGCAGGTTTTAATATGGAAAATATTTTATTCCGAACCACAGAATTGTATTTTGCTTGTGACACAAAAAATTAGTGATTGAACAAAAGAAGAACTAATAAGAAAAGTTTACATAATATCATAAGAGAGACTTATATATTTGAAACAAATAAAAGGTGTCTAGAAATTAACAAAAGTATCAGCTAATGGTGAGATGGTTCTAAAAAATTGGTTTTTGGTTAATTGTAGTTTTCTTTTGGCAGTTGATTAATCATTTGTATTTATTTGTATTTTTGTATTGTTGCATTCCTTTTAATCTTTCATTGATGGTGGGGGGGTTGTACAACCCCTCTCCCCTAGCACATATTATTCTCTATCCTAAGAATGTTAACTCCGAGTAAGCTGAATTGTAAAACCAGCTCATAAATTGAAGGTTGCAGTTTTCACGTTTTTTTCCAGGCCCACACCTAAGGTCACTTTGATCCAGATTGTCAAATTTGTGAAAAAACTATATTTTCTTTAAAAATCTATCTTGAAATTTACACATTTTAGTGAACCCGCTACAGAATGGTGTGGTGGTCCTCACATCTCAGAAATCACAAATGAGGTATCTCAAAATGTTATACCTTATTTTAGATGTTTTAGAATATCATCTCAGGTTTGAGCAAAATAGTTTCGTTTACATTTTAGGGCCATGGGCATGGACCCAGTTGACTCGTTAAATCGATTTTTCTAATATTTAATTTTACGCAATGAGTTCTTTGCAAAACCACTAAAAGTTATCTAGAAATACTTATCTCATGGAGACTCTGTTATCTTGCTAGGTATAGAGGTAAATCTGTTTACTTTATTTACACCATAGATTTTATGGCCATCATATGCAAAAATATCCGAACGAAGTGAGCTGACAAAAAATTAGAAAACTGAGGTTCGTGAATATATAATACCAGTCCGAGTGCGAAGCCTGATGTGTCACTGTTTCTCCTTTAAATATTTATTTAAATCTAGACATTATGTAGCTGTAGGTATAGCTACCAATATTGAAACAAAAGGAACCTATTAAAATTATTATGTACATAACAATCATTCAATTAATTTCTGTAATTTTGATTTTATTTCTCTATGCCAGGTAGGTATATTCTTAAAAAAAGAAACACCTCTAAGAAATACTCAAATATAAAAATCACCATGAGATATAACACATATTCAATGACATTCTAGAAGCGCCATTGGATAAATATCCTACCTCAGAAATTTTATAATATCATTGAATATCTAGTGTTGGACATAATTAGCGTACTGGAAATACATATTAAAAAATTAGTATTAATTGAAAACATTTACTTGCTGCAACAAAAGGAACATTTGAACACGAAGTACTGAACTATTGACAGTAAAATGTTGTAATGGATGGCATTTATTAGTACACAGCATTTTCTGTTACTTGTAATATTTTTTCAAATATTCATTTTGTTACTTATTTTTTAATATGTATTTCCAGTGCGCTAAACTTTATGTCCAACACTGTATCATATAATAAATAATTTTAGATAATTTAGAGACATTTTATATTGTTATAATAGGTATGCTGGTCCTCAAAGACCAGCAATTTTTTAAACATTGTATAGAATATCTTCCTAATTCTAAATATCAACTTTACACAAGATTATGATGTTTGATTTGGATTTTAGTGAGACACCAGTATCGATGTTTTTGGCGCCAAAAAAGGATTTGTATTACTGAGTCCCTGGTGGACTTATAAACAGTCAATCAAAGAAACTTTAGTATTTGGCTATTTATGACATCATCGGCCCTAGCTCTTTAGATCATGCTTTCGTTATAGTCTTTGCAGGGGTCTTCAACTGTCCTGATCTTATGGAGAAGTATTCTTAGAATAGGGCTCTTTTTCTTAGGCAGTTGGTGGTCAGAATAGTTTGATTTATCCCGAAAAGAGTTTCTGAACCACTAAGAGAATTTGTTATTGAGAGTATTGAGCCCTTATCGAAACAATCTTTAATTTCAAGGCACCTATGTACCATTTTTCAACTTAATTTATTTACCGGAGGTATGATTTTTAGGGGGGCATATGTGAAAATAGGATTATCAAAGGATCATCAAAGGATTACGTTTGTAAAGTTTTTTTATTATTATGTATGGAAGCTACCCTATTGTTTGTTTACTGAATTTTTGTTGATTTAATTTAATGTCAATTCTTGTAAATGATATTTTTTTATAATCATAATTATATGTTCAAACCTTGCGTACCTATACTGCCTTGGAGCTAAATTAACTCTTTGAATGCTCGCTTATCTTTCTGACTTCGAAATTTGTTTTTGTGCATTACACACTTTTATTTTGAAAATATAATTTAACTAAACAGTAATATAAATCTTATTTTTAGACTTCACCGCCAACCATGCGTCTCTATATGAAGGGAAATTTAATTTATGTTGCTTTTATTTTCATTCTATTTCAAAACATTCAAGTTTCAGAAGGTAAGTAAAAGATTATACAGATTTTTTTCATGTTTTATTTTCATTATTAGTAGTTACAGGTTATTTGATTGATTTTTTTGTATTGTTTTGAAAAATACTTTAAAATATATTCACATATAATAGAAATAACGTCATTTTATTTTTTAAAAGTTAACATTTATAGATTTTTATTATAATTTATACAAGTTTATATTTTAAAAGTTCATCCCACCTATTTATATGTATTTAAGTAAATAATCGTGCAAAATGAATTTATGTATACATTCTCTAAAGGTAAATTGTCACGTTTCCAAATTGATATTTACCTTGGAAAATGTCAACAGTAGTTGAATGCATTGGTAAATTTAGGTATTCTATTTTAAAGTATCTAACATTTGTAATATAAATGTATTAAATTCAGAATTCAAATTTAGAAGTTCATATTCCAAGGCTGAATTTAAATACTTATCAAGATTAATCCGATGATACAGATAAACTATTTAGCTAAAGTGTCTGTATTTTATTTACTTGTGCTTTGCCTTTACTTATGAGGTCCACTTATGAACTCCAATTGTTGTTGATTGCTTGCATTAATCATCCCTTTTACTGGTGTATATTTTTTTTTCTACTATAAACCAATTATCTTGAGCATTTCTTTTAAATTTTAGCTCAGTGTACTACTACCAGTTGTTCTGATGGTAAATATTGGTCTAGTTCCACTTGTGTCTCATGTGAAGCTGGACATTAGTAAGCACATTTTTGATTAAGAGTATGGACATCCAAATTTAGTTTTTTTAAATAATAAAACACATAAAACATTCTTTAAAAAAAATTAAATTTGTATAGCTTTATTTTTTTATTCAAATTCATACTAATCATTGTTTCTCTTTTATTCTAAATAGTTGTACTGGTTCATCAAAAATTAAATGCTTGGCTGGAAGGGCTAATTCGAAAACTGGATCAAGTGCTGCAAGCGATTGTAAAGTAAGTTCATGCTTCATGGGCACAACAGGGGTTGAAGTATTAACCCCATTGAAGAAAATAGTAAACTGATCGAAATGCTTTAACCGTACAGGAATCTCTGATATTTTTTATGAAAAACCTTTCTACCTTTAATTCGGCATATTTTTGTCTAATTTTAAGTCTTGTGCCCCAGGCACATATGCTGACGTCCAAGGATTGGCTAACTGTAAACAGTGTCTAAGTGGACAATACTCTCAAGCTGGTGCAAATTCTTGTATCGATTGCCCCGCAGGTAGCAAGTGTGAAACTACTGCTTCTTCTCCTGTAAAATGTGTTAAAGGATATTATTCTGCAGTCAAAGCACAATCTTGTACTAAATGTGACAATAGTAAGCATTTTTATTAGTAATGCAACCAGACTGTTTTTGCATTTTTTAATGTCTGTTATTGTTTAACTGGTTAGGTTCATATAGCTATAGAGCTATTAACGCTGCTACCAGTAATCCCGGTCGCCACAGGGAGTGAAACAGGTAAAACCGGAATTATCGATCTGCTTTCAAAGGGAATGACACTTGACCATTTAAGTAGGCGGACCACTTTTTAAGCACCTTTGAAGTCCTGTTCACCAAAGTTACCAAATTTATGAGTGATAAACTGAGTCTCGAACTGGGGGTCACCATCTTAGAAGTTACACACGCTAACCACTCAGAAACAAAGTTTGCTTCAATAGTATATACTTATGAAATTACAGTTTTTGATGCTAATCTTCAAAACCCTGGGATACCTGCGCTACGGAAACGTCATCAACTAGAAAAGCAATGAGGTCATTACATAAGTATCGTAAAGAAGAAGTGGTCATTACCTTCTTTTCAAGGGGAAGCTTGTCACCTTTTCTGTGATAAGTCCCTATAACCTCAACAACATTCATGTAGTGTAGTGCGATGCTGTTGTATATCATCGACTCTGGTCCAGTGGCCCTGTAATCCTGATGGTCCTCATAATTACCTTTGAGGGATTGATTTTACAGTCATTTTTATGATCCACGCCAGATTGAATGATGAAATGAAAATAAAGAAAGAAAGTTCATTTCAGATTGTACTCATGAGAAAAATTGGCCGGATATCCGATCTTTGGTCAGTGATCTCTTGACTACCCACAGAGGAGAGAGAGAGAGTTAACACATGGACTCAGTTACATTTGAGGTGAATCAGATTACATGTCCAACGGTTTTTGTTTGTTGTCATCTCTCATTTTAGCAAGTTGTAGATAAGATGCTAAAATTTAGTTCATAAATCTCTTTAAAATCTTGTTTTACAAAGTGATATCCGTTCAACGCAAAGTTGATGATGGTACCAATACAATAAACTGTATACTTGTACTCTAAATGGTTTTAAATGCAGTCTTGAACCGATTAATATATTTAGAATAAAATAAATATAAAGTACCTATTAATTATACGAATAGTCAATTTGTTATAAAATTACATACTTTTTGAAAATTTTATTCATTATGGTGTAGCAAATTTGCATTTTCAATTGTGAGAATAACAAATATCCAGATCTGCTAAAATGTTTATTAAAATTATATAATAATTGTCATTCAAAATTTTTATTAATTCGGTATCATCGTATGAAATTCTTTTGTGGAAATATTTTGAGCTCTGACCGCCCTAAGGTCCTCTAAAATATGAAGTTTCATTGACCAAGAACTTAAAGGGGTCAGTAGACAGCCAATCTTTTAACACATTATTTATAATGACTTTATGACCATATGTTCCATATTTGAGAAATAAGAAAGTTTCGTTTAGATTTCAGTGCCTTTTTCCAAAAATGTATAATCATTATTATATTTAGAAAAAAAAAGTCCTACTGAACCTGCACACCACATTTAAAGTCAATCAGTCAAAAAAATTCAATTTTTGGACCAAATAACTTATCAGCCCCTAACTCGGCGGCTGCCTTATTGAATTTTTAAAGAAAAAATCTCTTCAAGCTACCCCTGTGTTTAATTTCAGTCAAAACAATTTATGGGAAGTATGAATTTTTAGGGGGCAGGCAAGTTACCCTTTCCTCTCCTATGACCTCGAGATTAAGTTTTACTAGGTGACTTCCACGGAGTAAGGGATTTCATATTATAATAGTAAATTGTTTTTTTGCATTAAACATCGTCATATGTATCATTCGGCCTAATGTCATTTAGATATAAATTTCTTAAATTTATTTCAAATTATTTTTACCTTTTTTATTTACAGATAAAATTTCTAACACAGAACGTACTCAGTGTTTGGATTGTCCAGCGGGTAAAACATGTACGGATTCAATTCAGGATCCGGTAGATTGTAATGCGGGAGATTATGCCAAAGTTGGAGATGCTGTGTGCAAAAATTGTCCCGCAGGTTCTTTCTGTGCCACAAAAACTATGGATCCTGTGGCTTGTGCAACAGGTAGGTACTATTTTCACCTAAGAAAATATTCCTTTAAAAATTTCAATAAGAATTCAAAATTTTATAATACAAAAATCCAATGTATAAATAATAACACAACGATTATTCTTTTATCCACATTTTCAACTTTAATTATAACTAAATTCCCGTTGAAGCTCCGCTTGCAAAATTTCATAATTGAAGCTTTTTTTGTAATGGATCTAAATCATTTTTTATACTCCAAAAAGATGTTAATTTGTAGCAACAAAGTCTATCCGATTTTTATGTAATCAATTTTTCAATAGTTGGAGAGATGGCCACAATTCAATGACCAAAAGAAATGTTACCTAAAGTTTTTTCTTGATAAATGATATATTTTTAATATTGGTGAAGCAATAAACCGCTTGTTCATTTCACGACAAGTTAGTATTTAGTTATTCTCCTGATACATTCGTATGTAGATCGCATATATAGTCGCTTGTAATTTCTGCTAATAGAGGAAATGCAAATCTTTAAAATTTACCTTGTCAGCTAATGAATGGAAGCCGATATTTTCAATTTTAAGTAGCTCTTAATATGAGTAATGTCAATAAATTATACTATTTTAGGAACATATAGCACAGCCTCTCAGACTTCCTGTAAAGATTGTCCTGCATATCATAAGTGTCCTACAAGCAATATTTTGCCTCAGGAATGCAGTCTTGGAGAATACAGTCCAATTAAATGTAAGTTACAGAAAAAAAATTGTTGACTTTTTCAGATTTCACTTTTAACAGAGTCTAAAATTACACTGATTTTGTATTTTTAATTCTTGTATCTTTTATTTATTTTCTTATATTCTATTTATTTTCATGCATTATTATTTGACAATATAAATTTGACAAATTCTAACAAATAAGATAAAAGACTGTTGTATGATTAGAAAAAGATAATTTTGATCTCCTTCTACATACCAGATACTATAATGCAGGTATTTACTCAAATAGGTATTAATTTATTCCTAAATATATAGAATGAAAATTAATAGCTACATATTTTTATTAGCCCTTCGTGGTCACAGGGTGGTGGGGGGGGGGGGGTAAC
>JAUYWI010077275.1:0-13615 GCA_034780595.1 Parotoplana pacifica
CTCTGTCGTTAATGAGGAGGTTTTGTGGCTTGAGATCGCGATGGAGTATTCGCCTAGCATGGCAGTAGCGCAGGCCACGCAGCAATTGGTAGAAGAATATCTGAACATTATGCAAGTGCATCATGCCATTACACTCGTCCATGTACTGCTTCAAATCACGGTCCTAAAAGGAGAACATCAAATTGTGTAACAAATACATAATGACAAATCATGAACTAGGAACATGAGATTTAGTTCGTTCTGACCAAATAAACACTAAAATGCCTATTTTGGTCCGTTTAGGCAATACATATTAACTAAAGAATATTCTAACAGTTTGTCAGAGACGCATCAAAAAACTTCCCGTGTAATAATTTAGAATTAGGTACATAATTTTATTTTATAATAAATCTAGCTAAATAAATTCTAAAAAGGACGCATAACACCTTTGCTGAGATTATATAAAAGGTAGAAATAACGGAAATACATACGGTAAAGAAATATTGTACTGTGATCTCATAACATGAACAAAATTTATACCCAGTTGAAAATAATAGCTTAATTTATCTAGATCGGCTGAATATTTATACCTGGTTGAAAATCAACTACTATACAACAAAAATAGATTGTGTTAAGTTTTATTATGTTGTATTTGTATGATCTTTATTAGGGACATATATTATAGTATGTTCCTAACCTTTGTGGTTTTCTGGATACTGGCCAGCAACGGGAATTTATAATTTTAACCTTCATAATTCATAAAATAAAATTTTAAATAGACTCAAGTTGGTCAACAAATGCATCCCACAAATCAACATGGAACACTTACTAAGTATTCAAAAACAAGTGTCAGAGATTTATCCGTATGTATAATGTCATGGAGCGTCACAATGTTGGCATGTCTTAAATCTCTCAGGAGAGACACTTCACGTATTGCTGTACAGGGCGCGCCTTCTTCGTGTTCCAAACGGATTTCTTTTAGAGCTACTAAGGCTTCTGTCAACAAACTCCGTCCTTTAAATACCGTAGCATAAGTACCCTATAAAAAACAATATACATCCGTGGCTTAAGATTGAGTTTAAGAACTTAAGTAGCGTTATCAAATTAGAACATTGATTTCTAGTTATAAACGAACTGTACAATTTAGATGGAGGACATCATTTCAGTTTCATGACCTAATAGAAAAAAACTGAAAGACAAATAAAAATGAATTGTTAGATTCTCTGACATCTCATCTCACATCCACGACGTCATCACATCGTAAAAATATATATCTTCTCACATAAAATTTCTGAGACGGAATATCCCACCCACTTTATCAACAAGTCATTCAAATTATTAATGCTACAAAGCTGGGTGAGAAAAGAGAGAGAGGATGGTCAGTCAGCTTACATAAGAGCTACAAGTACTTTATCATAGACAAAAGAAAAACCTAATCTTCAAAACTCGATGTTGTGGTGCAAATAAAAGTGAATCAGCTTTAAATTTGCTTTCTTGCATCAGGCTGATTAAGGAATTATGATAATGACATTTCTACATAAAGAATCAATTACAATAAATTGACGATGTGAAGTACCGATCAGAAACTTGAATAATTTATGACGTCATATTAAATTAAAATAGATTTTCTGAAATTTCAAATACTTTTATTTTTTGACTGATAGAAAATAAAACTCGTATGTCTAAAATGTTACCTACTAGTTAAGTAAAATAATTTTCATTTTTTGTAATAATATTATTCTGTTATTTATATAACTAATCCTACTGGGTATGAATCAATAATTTATCCATTTATCTAAACATAAGATCAGATTCATCAACTATTTAAAATTCCTTGCTGTGGTCGCACTGATCTGAATTGTATTGATTTCCATGTTTTAGTATTTAAATGACAGATGGTGCATTCAAATCAGCAGTCATTGACAAATTTATTGGGTTAGAGTTCGTACTTTCTGAACGATAATGTATAAAACTATTAAATTAGTTTCTATTGGAAGAAGCAATTGCAAAATGAAACTAAAACTAGGTTCCAAAGACAAAAGTTTTTCGTTTAAAAAATAATAGTTCGGATAAATTCTTATCAAACCAAAGCATCTCTATTGTATCCCTTAAGGTTCCTAGAGAATCCTAAATAAACAAAACAAACAGCATTACTCACCTGACCAAGTTTGTCAAGTTTTGTGTAGGATTCCAGTTTACCAAAACCAATTTCAGACTGAAATAATAAAAGAATTCCAAAAATAAACAGACCTCTAAATATAAATAAGAAATATAAGCTGCTTTAAAAAAACACTTAGTTTTATAAAATACATATGAAATCTAGAATGTTGCGTAAGATCATATTAATAAGATCATATCAAATATCAGTCACTATAATTTAAATATCAAATAGTAGTACATTATAACTTCCCCCAAATAATTGATCAGCTTCCTCAAAACTTAGATATCTTTTTTTTACATAGGGATACTTTGTTTTTATTTAAAATTATTTATTCCTATTGACATAATTTTAAACCTTTTTCAGTTGAATGCGTGATTATATCAAAATGAAAATGCCAACAAACAGATTTTATTGTTCATAGCAAAAGAAGTTAATATCCATATAAAAAATAACAAAGTTTAAGTTAATTTATAACTTTAAATACTCCTGTTTACTTCTAATACAGCGAGTATTACAAAAATCGATAGTGACTACAACAATACGTGATTACTAGAAAAGAATCAGAAATCAAATTTATAGAGTTATAAAAATGCTTTTGCTCTAACTTTGAAATCAGGTTAACCCCAAAAAGGGAGATATCAAAATGTAGTTTCTGATTGTATGTAATAGTGTTTTGTGATTAAAGAGATTAGACTTTTCAATGTTAATATCTGGTGAAATTTGCTGATTAATCAATTTGGGACATTACTATAATTGTTTCTGTATTTTTTTATTATCTGATATAAATTTACCAAACCTAAATCTATAATATAATAAAGTAGCAAAGTACTACGGTATAAAAGTAGACTCAGTCAAAGTAGTAACAATAACAATAATACCAAAATTTTAAAAATATATTATCTAAATCAAAGGTCAACGAGCATATGCCTTAAACAAAAGTGCCAACAGTAAAACAAAGCTGTTTTTATTAGGTTCGCGTAAGTAAATAGCATATAATACATAAATAAAATCACATTAATATTTGGTTCATAAAACATGCTGTTGAAATCTTAGTTCTGTTAGCCAAAGTTGATTCAAGCAGACCCAGAACTGACTGTTTGTGGTTTTATTGAAAAATAACAATAGGTTATCGCCGTCAATTTTTGAACCATCGAATTAATACCACAACATAGAAGGTCAAACTTATAGTGGACCATCATTTCATTTATTGTCCAAGGTTAAGCTGAGAACTAGATAAGAATTCCTATCAAATACATATCGGTATGTTTTTAATGGAATAGTCATTGCTAGAAAATCTGCATAAATACTATGTTATGAGCTAAAAAGGAACGAATAATTTAAATTTATTCTAACTTATGCCCATAGACATTGTAAGTTCATAAATAAAACAATTTAAACAAAATAGGTATAATCCGAAATACAAACTGGGGAACTTTAGAAACAAAATATGTAGGTAATCTGTGTTACTTCGAACAGTGCAAGTTAGATATAGGAATCTCTTGTCAGGATCGATGTGATAAAATGTGTTCCCACTATTCCTTTTCATACAAGTTATTTATTTATGTGCAAATAAAATTCAGCAAAATATGTTTCTTGTACAACCTGCTCGATAAAATATCAATCTCCCCTAAAAAATAAACAAATGATTGGAAAGTCTATAACTCCACTAACACATTGCATCCTCAATCCTCACCGAGTATATTATTACATATTTATCGAAACATATAGAAATTTAAATTGTGTACCTACACAAATCATATTTCTGATTCTATAATAAAATATAAACTATTAACTTTTTTTATCAAGGTGCTCTTATCTTTTAAATTAGTAAAGAAGATCGTTAACCATAGATATGAAAGTCTAAAAACTTGCTCGCACAACTAAATTGTTTACAATTTAATCAAGGACAACTACTATAGTCGTCCTTGATATTAATATAGCTGATGAGAATTCAATTTTAAACAACTGATGTTTTTTTAAATTTCATCAGGAAACTCTACAAAAATCAAGAATTTGCCGTTAGACTGGTTTGAAATTGGTCGCGGAGTAAGACAGGGCTGCATTTTAGACAGGAACAGGACAGACAATGGTGAGTTCAAGCTTGAAGGGGAGAGGATTGAAGAGGTAAATGAGTTCGTATTCTGAGGTACATTTATCAACACTAGTGGCAGAAGTACCCAAGAGATTAGACGACGATTGGCAATTGCACGGTGTACAGTTGAGAAAATGACTAAGATTTGAAAGAGCAGAGTAATAAGTATAAAACTGAAAATCAGGTTTCTTCGAAAAGAATATTTCCATTCAAAAACCTAATTGAAAATAGAGCAAGCCTAAATTTGGAATACATTTCAACGTCTTTCAATTAAACTTCGTGGTCACAGAGGGGCGATATCCCTCCCTGACAAAAATAAAAAAACACTTTAACCGATTTGATGAAATTTGGTATCAGTGTATAAGTTCTCTTGCAGATTTTTTTATATAAAAATCGAAGTTAGGCCAAAATATACTTTTTACAAAAAAAACAATTCTGAAGTCAAGTATTGCAGAAATTGTTTAATATTTGGTAAATGTATTACACATACTTCATTGTATCATAAATATTTCAAGTTTCCAGAACATTAATTTTTGGCCATAGAAAAAAATGATTTGATTTTTTAACATGGAGAAATACACTAAACATCTGTAAAAAAAATTTCAAAAAATATTTACACAAATTTAGCCATTTCTGAAAATCCTATAATATTTAGTTATGAAAAATTGGAAATTTGATTTACCCATTAATAGAGAGACATTTTTGGAATATCTTCAAGTTTATATATTTTATTAGTATCCATAGTAACAATATCCTAACTTTAGACAAGTCTGAAATTGAGTTTTTTAAAATTCTATTTTAGTAACTGAATTCAATCAAAAACCACTAAAAACGATTTAGAAAGTCATTGTAAGCTATTATAAACCATTTTGGATATTTAACTTGCCTTAGAAAACAATTCTAGCATACCTACCCTAAACTGCTAATTATTACATAAAATTCCAATCTATGATTACATATTTTTTAATTATTGTTACTATGTCAAAATGACGACCTCAGTCCTTCTAGTGTTAATTAACATTTTATTTTATACAATTAAAAAAAAGGTCAAAAAGTGTGCTGGCTCAAACGATAAAATAAGTGAAATCATTTTGAGCGTTAACTCTCATTAGCAGCAGTTGCTAAGTGGAAAATTGATTAGAAAAAAGTTCATATATGGTAACTAAGGCTCAGGTGGTCAAATACCCGTAAAGCATTGTTATATATTGGGTGTATTTATAGAAAACGAATATTGCTATGAAATATTGGCAACCCTAACAACAGTTCATGAAAAATCTATATGAATTAAAAGTTTATATCTGGTCAAAAATAGCTTGTTATGCCATATTGGTGTACCCAGCAACAGTTGCTAAGTGGAACTTTCAGGAGAGTTCATATATGGTAACTAAAACCATTGTTATATGGGATAAATGAGTAAATATCCTTGTTGCTATGCAATATTGACGCCCAAGTAACCGCACAAAAACTCATAAACTGATTTTTAATAGTCACCACAAAATTAGTCTAGGTGCCAAAATTCTTTAAAATCGGTTGATGTTTCGACTATGATATGAGAAGAAGCAAAATAAGAAAAGGCCAGATTTTGAGATGCTGTATCTTCTAACTACCTGACTGATTTTGATAAAATTTTCACTTTGTTTTTTATATGCTCTGTGTGCTTGCAACAGCTACTTGGGTTTGCCAACCAAGAGATCTGCTGCAAAACATAAAATTTTGGATTACAAAGGATTACATAGTTTCCGATGAATAAACACTTTAGAACAGTTATATGAGAACAAGTTGCAAATACTGGGTCGTTTGACAAAATTTGTACAGAGGCTGTCAGTTGAAAACCATCTGTTATTTTTTATGATGGTATGACAAATCCAGTGTGGGAAATGCCTAAGAGCACACATAGGAATCATCATAGAACATAACCGATAGTTTTCAACTGGCAGCCTCTTTGTACAAAATTTATCAAATGAGTTCTAAGGGACTCTGGTTTTATGAACAATTCTGATAAATGCATTGCTTCTGGAAATGTACTTTAGTTGGAATCTACAGATACGATACGTTGGATATTTTCCCACTCAGATTTCCGATTATATGGGTAAAACTGGAATGTGTCTATTTGCAGCTAAAGTTCTTTTCTGTTTACAACTAGAGGTATAGTTAATAATGGACAAAAACATAATATCTGGTGTTCTTTCTGAAGAATATGAACTTCAGATTACATATTTGATTGGCTCTTAGGTTGCACCCAGATAACAAAATCAATATTTAAAATACGCACTACAGAAGGAATAAACAATGGTGAATTATGGGTTAGAAATATATCTTCTAACGTCCATAATATTGTTTGGGAAAATTATATTTTTAGCCAATTTAGCCGTCACGTGACTTTAGGGGGGTCAAACCCAAAACAATTTAACATTAAAAACTCAACAAATTAATGTTATGCTAATTGGCTAAATCATATCAAGCAGTCTGGCAATAGGTTCTGGGGTGGGGTGGGAGTAATGTATGGCCCAAGCGATCACGAAGTATTAATAATTTTTTTAGTTTAACTAGAATAGAATTCAAAACCTTGCTATAGACAGCATATTTCGAATAACTTTTCTATGTTAGATGTTTTCAGGCTTATAGAGTTATGATGACGTAGTGAAGAATCACTTTTAAACAGCAAAAGTAAACATCAAAAACATCTCATTAGGCTTCTTCCTTGAGTTTCCATTGTTCTGCTAAAAAATGAAACTTGTATTTCATTTAATAGCGATGCATTCTCCAGACAGACAAGAGCGAGATCAAAGTAAAACCCGGACAAGTGTGTGGTTATTTAGTTAATACTAAAAAAGTTAAGGTAAAGAAAACGTGTTATCCGTTTCTGTAAAGTAAGCTGTTTGCCAACTATTAAACTGCAGCTCTGATCTGTGTGATACAAAGGAGATACCTAACGTGATTTTAATAATAGAGAATGAAAAATATATCAAAGTTGAGATTTTCAAATAAATGACATGTTTGAAGTTATTTATAAATCTCTACGATCTTATTTTACCAAACATAAACAACCGACAAAATTGGGAAAGTAATATAAATAATTATAGAGAAACCTAGTAGAACTTGTTCTGACTCTACTGAAAGCTGATCACTTATATATTGTGTATTATTATCAACATAGAAATCATCTGTTCATTTACGGCGGCAACCTTTTAATTTTTATCATGATAGTATCTGCAATTGTAAATGATGGGCACCCAATCTGAAAAGTTATTGATTTTCTTAGATGCAATCAATCATGCAAACAAACAGGAAAATCAAATCTCAAGAAATCTTATTCGGATACGACTGAAAGAACGTGTAAATCAAACAACTATTTAGAAATTCAATCCTAGGAAGTATTAAAAGCTATGCGAAAGCTGAGTTGTAAATAAGAGTTCAAAATACCTTGCAATTTTCGAAATTCATTGTTATATAAACATTAAATTTCAACCATCAGAAATAAATCTATTAAACACTTATTCAGCCACCGTGTTTTAAACATGAGGATATTCATACTGTCAGAAGAAAATAGTAAAGTAAAAATATAAAAATGGAAAACCTCTTTTATTAATTCAAAATTATGATTATCTAGTTAAAAATCATCTCCATATAGGCAGTTTGATCTTTTAACATTCTGTGTGTATATGTTAGAACAAATTTGCGAAATCAACAACTATGTATAATTGTTGATTTCGCAAATTTGTTCTAACATATATACCATAAAATGTAACCAGACAAAGTGATTTATTTTTTTATCCGCTATTTATGCGAAAATTCCAAAGACTCTATTTTAAGCAATTACAGGTTTCAATTTTAGATCGATTGTAAAACGTGCCATATTGTGTTTCTACTAATAAAATCTCAAATATCAACTTTATAAATGATAGATGTATCTCTACTTTAATCAGAAGAGAGCAATGCAAAGGCTCCAAAGTGTTTCATCATGTAATACACATTATGTGAATGTCACCAGACATCTCTATAGCTAAATTAATTAACATCCAGCAAATAAGGCAAATGAATCAGTATCAGTAAAACAATAGAGCGTCCGGGAATACGAGAAGAAACACGGAATCATTGAATAATTTATCAAAACATGAATACAGATGAATTAGTAGATCAACCGGTTGACATTAGATTAAATAAGTGGTGTCCTGTACTTGTTTATGCATATTCGTAATGTGAAAATTTTGACAGTTAAGACAATATTATAATTACCTATCTATCTTGTTCACTGCCTTGAGGCAGGTCCATATCTATGGATTCCACTTTCTCCACTCTTCATTATTATGTGCCAATTCCTTAAGATTTGAATATGACGCTCTTACATGTTTTTCCTTGGCTTCTTTTTCCAAGAAGTCTGCCTTCAATGACTGTTTTCAGTAGCTCATCTCTTTTTAATATGTGACCGACCCAATTTTTCTTACACTTGGTAATAGTATCTGTCATTGATATCCGCCTAGACTTCGTCATTTGTCATCTTGTCTTGTCATGAGATTTGTTGCATTCTTCTCCAAATCCATATTTTAAATGCTTCGATTTTCTCCTTATCGCTTTCATTTAGTGTCTACGTCTCAGAACCATTAGAAGTATGCTCCAGATTAATGTCTTCACTATTTTCTTATTTGTTAGAAGTTCTCTTTTCTGTAACTGTTGTCTTCCCATTGCTATTCTAGTTCGAATTTCTTCTTGATATGTATAAGGTGTTTCATAAGTCCATTCTCATGGATAAAATCTTTTATTTTAAATTAGGGCAGTGGTTAAATTTTTAACATACTTAATTTACAGCACATTCATTTCGTATGGCAATGGGTCTGTTTTTAGGCTCGCTGGTTTTCCCATAAGCCAAAAATTAACACAGCAGATCCAAGTTATTAATACAGCAATGGTTGATTACACGCCATAAGAGAAAATTGAACTGGTGTTATTGCATGTAACTGGAAATTTTCAGAGACAGGCTTGAAACATCTTGCTATTTGAAGGTAATTTACAACATGATTATGATATGGTGTGCTATTCATGGATCCAAACCTCATTAGCCCATATTTTTTTCAATGCCAGTTTATGGGCCTGTTAAAGTAGATGTTCGAACCTTATGTTGATGATCTACCTTTGGCTGTTCTACGGCAACGGTTCATAAATGGATTACAGCTTTACGCCCTGGTTATTGGATTGGATACCACACCAGACCTTAGTGCCTTGGTATTCTTTTTGTAGGGCCATTTAAAATCCGTTGTGTACATAAATCGACCTCGTACAATACTTGACTTAAGGAATGCCATACGAAATGAATGTGCTAAAATCAGTGAAGCAACATTAACAGCTGCCATGGTAAGCTTCAGAAAACGGATTTGTCTTTCTATTCGGGAAGGAGGCTCGCATTTTGAACATTTGTTGAAATGACAATGTACACTGTAAATACTGTTGTAAATGTATATAAGTAAACGTATGATGTTAAAAATTTAACCAATGCCCTATTTTAAAAAAAAGAAGATTTTACCCATGAGAACGGACTTATGAAATACCCTGCCTAAAAAAACAACCATTTATTTTTATGTAATATGTTTAATAAAAAATTAGAAATCATCTGTACAAATTTTATAAATCTGATTATTATGTAGTGCTGTGTTTTTAGATAATTTCAAAAGCCTGAGTACATGAATATATATAATATATGCTCATACACTCAGGCTTTTGTAATTATCTGACAATATAGAACAACCTACATAATAATCAGATATTATAAAATTTTATACAGATTTCTAATATTTTATTAGAACATAATATTACATAAAAATAAATGATTTTTTTTAGTTGCATTAGATCATTTGAAAATGCAAATGTTGTTGCCTATATTGATTAAATATGATGTTATATCTGGGTAGTGTCGAATAGAAATATGTTGATAGAAGTGACAAGATAAGTTGGAAATAATCAACTGCACATCTATAGTGATCGTATAATCATTATCAACATGTAATCTGATGTGCAATACATTAACGGATGTTTCCAAATACGCACCACTTGCTGGTAAATGATTTAGTTAAAGGGGGCAAAGATCTACCTTGTTCGCAGCAAACACGATTTAAAAGGTTAATAAAGCCTTACGTGTGGTAATTACATCAAACCTAACAGAACAAGACCAAATAAAGGAACATAACATAATTTACTATACTTATTTTAAATATATTTTTCTATTAAGTTAGATTAGGAATATCCTTGAACACACAAAATCAGAGTAACAAATTTTGGCCAATATGACATTATTTTCTTTGTTTTCATTTATGCAATAGTATTCTTTTTAAACAGGTAGTGCAGATCACTGTGACATTTGCATATCTATCTATAGTGATCTTGTTTTGAAAACAACTGTTGTCGCTAGCTAGTAGCAGTCATCACAGTTTATAATTTGCCATGTTTTCAAAATGAATTTTAATTCTCATTTATTTACTAACATTTTTAAAAGAACTTCTATTGTATGCATTCATTTGGAATGAATATTAAGATAAAAATAAATAAATACTGTCAGATAGATAAAGAACAAGTAAATATACTTCTTCTACATTAAACTTTTGTCAAAAATCAACAAATCATATTTTTTAGGTTATAAATTCAATATTATAGTAATAGTTAGACAATATCCGCAAAATTGAAACATGAGTATATACCTATACATAGGAAATTATTACGATGTATTTTTCACATCTAAATATCGTTTTGAAATAATTTTTTACATAACAAGAACAATCAAGATCAGTTCTAGATTTATTTAACAAACTAACAAACAAAAGGAAGGACAGGGGTAGGGCGTTCGAAAACTGAAGTCGGAGCGCATGGTGGTGTGATAGTATACTTGACGAAGGACAGCAAATGGAACTACGAAAAATTTCAAGCCTCGTGCAAATTCGGTAAACTTTACGGAAACGACAAAAAGGAAAAGACTACCATCATCAATATTTAGGCACCCCTTGCCCGATGGCATCAAAAACATTTACATCCTACATAATGACTTCAATTAGAATTTGAATTTCCTGCTTAATGATGGTAGCACTTTCATCATTGGAGATTTCAATGTTCATGCAGCAGACTGGGATGAGAACAAAGGTAGAACACTATCAGATTGGATCGACGAAAAAAAATTAAACGTGCTGAACTATGGGAAACCCAATCACATTTCTTGACCGTCTGATGATCAAAAGTACCTGGAAAGTCCTTTATAATGTAGACCAGGATCCAATCTAAATGTAATCAAATTTAGCAAAAATCAAAATGATGAAGAGGAAAAATCACAAACTCTCAGGAGAAAACTTGCTGGACCAAATTCAATGGCTATGTGAGGGACAAACATAAAATTTGGAATGATAACCCTCGCAATGATAGCAAAGAGGATATTTTTTACAATGGCCCTTCACAAAGCCTCCCTCAAGGTGATATGATTAAACCTTTTAAAGTTTTCTGGACCTGGAAAACTTAGTCAAACAGCGCAACAAAGCTAGCCTCAAACAGATCTAAAAACAGCGAAGAGGATGGAATCATCTGGAGAAGATTTATGAACCGTACCAAGAAGGAGATCAGAAAAGTCAAACGAGACTCATGGAAGACATTTATGGAGACCCTGGACAACAAAAAAAGAACCCAAGGTCGTTTCTAGAACCATCAAACCCATTAACGAAAATAGGAATGATATTGAGAAAACTAACCTTAAAAAATAGGAAGCCATACATTTCGGACAAATGATGAGGCGTCTCTGTTTATCTGAACCTAAGCGAATATCAACAAAATTCCTAACATGGCTGACTCCCAAACTAGAATTGATAATTTCAAGTATCTTAAACAAAATGATAGTAATTGTAACAACACTTACAATGGCATTTGCTCCCCCTTTACCAAGGAGGAACTGAACCACGCTCTTAAGAAAATCCCTTAAAAGAAAGCAAGTGGTAATCATGGTATAGTGAACCTTGACCAAGACCAAGATCATTAATCTCTCATGGAAGAATAAAAAGCCCCAACTAACTTGAAGAAAGCCAAAATCATCCCAACCGCTAAGCAGGGTAAATCCTTGGACAAGTGTGATCATTTTAGACCCGTTAGTCTGACCAAAGTATGACTAAGCTTATGTTGTTGTTGTAGCCCCTTACCCTTTGTAAAAAGGGTACTCCCAGTGTGGTTTTTAAATTTGATTACCTCTGATGGATTTAACCATAGGTCAGAGACATTCAAGTGTGTAGGATGATGTTGACAGTTAAATATATGTAATGTGTTGTGGGGTGATTGCTTACATGATGGACATATGTTAGCTATATTGAGATTAATTTTGTTTTGGAATTGGTTGAGTAAATGACATGAGTCGCTGAGTAGCTGTGCAAGTATAGTTCCGTGTTGTCACGAGAGGTCTTGTTCGAGTGGACATGTCCGGCTGATGACAAACTAAGCTTATAGAAAGATTAGTGAAAGAATGACTTTTCTCAACCCACAACAAGCAGGTTTCCACAAAGGAAGAAACACTAATGAACACATTGCGAGAGTAGTTCAGGAAACCTTCAAGATCAAATCAAAACTATGTAATCATGTACATCTTGTTCTACACCCAAGCTGAAGCATGATAAGATGGCCAGTCAAACTTGGTGATTGAAAGTACCATCAAAATCCATGAAACAATCCAGTCAGAAATAAAAAATGTAAAATAGTTAAAAAAGCTGGACTTAGGACGCTCAGCAGTGAGTTTTAACTAGTTTGATGTGTACACAACCATTACTCTTCCCATAATCTAGTTGTTATTCAAAATGTAAAAGACTAAATAAGCACTAGTTGAATTAAAAGGCAAATCAAAATCAACTTTTGATATGGTGGAATCATTACATTTATACCAACAATGCATATACATTATATAAGAAATATAATGGCCATGGTTGATTGAAGAACCAATACTGAGTTTGGTTGTCTAGAATTTAAGTTATTTGAGTAATTATTGATTTTTCACATTTAGATATTAATGCTATACGTAGTAGAAATGGAAAGAAAACTATGTACATGGACTTCACTAGGATATTTTTTCAGGCGAGGCAGAATAATGAATAGGCGCTGTAGTGTGTAAAGACAGTTATTACCTAATTAAATTTAAAAATATATAAATTGGTAATTAATTTATTAGTCGTACACTCACAACTAGTACACAACACTATTTTCTGTATAACATGATCACATTCTGATAAACAATACCTAATCATAAAACTATAAAAGGTATGTACCCTATGGAAATACAAAGTTCGATTAATATATAATACAATGGGTTCGTAACGGCTTGGCAATGTTACATTTACACAGGGACTTGGTGGGAGATTTAGATACGTTTTGCATTCTTA
>JAUYWI010077286.1:0-13612 GCA_034780595.1 Parotoplana pacifica
CTTCTATGTGTTCTTACTCTATGGTGCAGTCACACTTCTATGTGTTCTTACTCTATGGTGCAGTCACACTTCTATGTGTTCTTACTCTATGGTGCAGTCACACTTCTATGTATCCTTACTCTATGGTGCAGTCACACCTCTATGTATCCTTACTCTATGGTGGAATCACCCCTCTATGTATCATTACTCAATGGTGCGGCCATACCTCTATGTATTCTTACTCTATGGTACTTCTGTTTTATATTAACAGTTTCTTATGCCTCGGGACTGGCACCTGTAAAGTCTTTTGTGGAGTTTGGACGACGTCATCGCCACGCCCAAGCTGACGTAAGTTGCTTTGGACAAATTGACAAATCATTCAAAGGAAACAGTCATTATTCCATTGGTCCAGGCTCAATCACTGCCTTTTAGGATAGAGAAACATTGATGATGAAGAGCGCAAGTGGATGGGGAGACCACCATTGGTGAAGTGGAAAGCTTCAAATAGCCAGTGTCGATCAGGAAGAAGTTGCCTGAAGTAGAATTGCCTTGGCGAATTCAACAATGTGTGAGCTGACCTTCATTTGGAAGGCCCGTGCACTGTCAACTCAGTTAAAAATGAGGTTGGTGAGAGCCCAGATGTGGCCAATCATCTCCTGTGGTAGTGAATGATGTACCTCAAACCTGGCTGAGGAGGGCATATAAATGCGGCAGAGATGTGGGGATAAAATGCGACTTTGAAGAGCTAAGAACACCCTCCATTCTGTTAAAACACATTCGAAAAAGGAATCTATTCTTCTATGGAGACCAAAGTAGAGGAGTCGATTAAGACCCGCTTTCCTGATCCCCCCTTGGCCCCGTGTAGCTATTTCAAGGGAAATCATTGTAGACCAAAATTTCACGAACGACAGATCTGATTTTAAACCAGCCACATAAATAGAAGCGTTGAGAATAGTTTGGTAGACGGCGGTTCTGCATCATTAGCTAGTGAAATTAATCGATAATTTGGTGGAGATTAAATTTTACATAACAATCGTTGCTAGGAATGCATAGCAACAAACATATCTTACATTGGGTGCAAGTTTCAGATAAGTAGGCACCATAGAAATCGGACCGCATAGTTAGCTCGCGTTTTACACTAACCCGAGTCCGATCTCTATGGTAGGCACCTTATTATAATACAGAGAGACAGAGACAATCACTGCCACAGAAAGAAGTAAAGTGGATCAGCAATACCCCAAAATAAATCATTAGTTTTTCAATAGAATCACTTCTATTCAGGAAACAAAAAGACCCTCCAACATGAGCCTGGCAAGGAAAATAGAGTTTTTGAAATGAGAAAGAACGGAACCTGGACCGGAAGTTGAATTCCAGTTGACAGATTTGAATGATGGTGCTCCTCTATCGATTGTTTCCATTATTTGAGATACCAGATGCACATAATAGTTTACAATTTTTGCGCCTTAAAATGTTCCGAACATGCCAATCTCAGAGCTGTTGTTGTTTCCTTTCTTTCCAGTGCACTGTGCAGAGCATGACCCTCGAACTGGAAGGTGAACTTCCAATAAAGATACCCCTAATTGAAACTTCAAGGTGAGGGTTTAAATATTGTTCCAAATGGTATCAATACGTATGTTTTTCATACTATTTAATGATATAAATGAAACTGTTTTTTACTAAATTGAATCAAATAAAAGAAATTCTTGTCTTTAAGTTGCGATTTCTAAATTTTTGTCTTCATATGCCTCGCGGCAGGTGAAATGATATTGGAGTGTGATTATTTATTGTTTCAGGAACTTTCTCTCCGCCGATTTGCTTCAAAATAAAGAAGGACTTTCAGAATTTACAAAGGTAAATAAATGCTCGCTGTATTGTATTATCCAACGAGCCAATTAAAAGAGCTCTAAAATTATTTGTTTTGTCGTTTTAACTTTCCAGTGTTATTTAAAATGGTTGTGTTTGACCATAGAGAGCTCTCTGTGACCATAGAAACATAAAGGCGTCTGACAATTGAGATATTTGACAATAAACGTGTCTGAATCTATGGATTTACTTACTTATCCATTTCTATTTATCATGTTCCACAAAATCGAAACTCTAATTGCAGATCAGAAAGTGATCTATGTCCAATGTGGCAAAGACCCGGTGAAATTACTTGTGATGTTCTATATTGTAGAAAGCCTGTCACTACCAGAATCATGACATCTTTGGTGAAGAGCGAGTTGTCGTCAGCATCAATAATGCTATCATTAGGTGAGTATCAATAATGCTATCATTAGGTGAGTATCAATAATGCTATCATTAGGTGAGTATCAATAATGCTATCATTAGGTAGGTATCAATAATGCTATCATTAGGTGAGTACCAATAATGCTATCATTAGGTGAGTACCAATAATGCTATCATTCGGTGAGTATCAATAATGCTATCATTAAGTGTTGTATAACATTGTGAAAGTAGATAGATACATTAAACATTGCCATAATTTGTCAAAAAGAAATGGAAGATAAACATTGATAAAATTCCTTATAGCTTCTTGATTCCTGTCACCAGCTCTAACCCAAATGCCCAAATCAATATTCCCTGAGTATAACAATAATTTTTGAAGCGATACTGTTCTTTTAGTGGAACCGTTTCTTGGAACAATGTCATTTACAAAATTGACCATCAGCTGTTGACCTCTTCTGGCAAACTTGTGCTCAGGGATATCTCTGCAGGGATCCAAACGTCACCCGATGTCTTCTCTGCACGAGCTCTTAGCAATCGACATGAGGATTCCTGGTCAATTATGGAAAGCAGACACCTTTTGAGAAGGGTGAGCGTTGTGGACTGGTTTTGGGTGGGAAATTCACTCGTCCTTATGCATATTTTAATTTTCTTTTTTTAGCGGAAACGTGACATTTTTTTCAACAATCTTGGTGCAAATGAAACGAATTTGTTTGTAAAACTATACTTAATTTTGGACTATTTAGCGGTAAGTAGAGAAACCATAGAGTATCAGACATAGAGAAACAATGGTGTAGTAGACCAGAGAAACCATAGAGAAACCATAGAGTATCAGACATAGAGAAACAATGGTGTAGCAGACATAGAGAAACCATAGAAAAAATATAGAGTAGCAAACATAGTTGAATCATAGAGTATCAGACATAGAGAAACCATAGAGTATCAGACATAGAGAAACCACAGAGTATCAGATATAGAGAAACCATAGAGTAGGAAACATAGAGAAACCATGGAGTATCAGACTTAGATAAACCATAGAGTAGCAGACATAGAGAAACAGAGTATCAGACATAGATAAACCATAGAGTATCAGACATGGAGAAACAGAGTATCAGACATAGAGAAACCACAGAGTATCAGATATAGTGAAACCATAGAGTAGGAAACATAGAGAAACCATAGAGTAGAAGACATAGAGAAACCATAGAGTATCAGACATAGCGAAACCATAGAGAATGATACATAAAGAAACCATAGAGTAGGAGACATAGAGAAATCATAGAGAGTAGGAGACATAGAGAAACCATAGAGTAGGAAACATAGAGAAACCATAGAGAAATTAGAGAGTAGGAGATAAGGAGAAACCATAGAGTATCAGACATAGAGAAACCATAGAGAAATTATAGAGAAGCATACATAAATGAACCATATAGTAGCAGACATAGATAAACCATAGAGTACCAGACATAGAGAAACAGAGTATCAGACATAAATAAACCATAGAGTAGCAGACATAGAGAAACAGAGTATCAGACATAGATAAACCATAGAATAGCAGACATAGAGAAACATAGTATCAGACATAAATAAACCATAGAGTAGCAGACATAGAGAAACAGAGTATCAGACATAGATAAACCACAGAGTATCAGATATAGAGAAACCATAGAGTAGGAAACACAGAGAAGCCATAGAGAAACCATAGAGTAGGATACATAGAGAAACCATGGAGTATCAGATATAGTGAAACCATAGAGAATTAGACATAAAGAAACCATAGAGTAGGAGACATAGAGAAATCATAGAGAGTAGGAGACAGAGAGATACCATAGAGTAGGAGACATAGAGAAACCTAAGAGAAATTAGAGAGTAGGAGATAAGGAGAAACCATAGAGTAACAGACATAGAGAAACCATAGAGTTGGAGTTATAGAGAAACCATGAAGCAGGAGCCATGGTAATGTTTTATTTGCTGTTTTTATTATAATTTTAGTACACTGACTTCAAGAAGAATTTAAGTGCTTGTGAATATTACATCGTGGAAATTGCAAACCATGTCAATTCGGTAAGTAGGTCATTTGTAGTGATAAGTTGGTCAGTGTAGTGATAAATTGGGTCAAAGCAAATGTGATTTGCTGAACTTGGTAATTTGAGAACCAAAACACAGTTGGCTGGGCCTTATAGAGTGTGACAAAAGTGGCATGCCATTGGAAAATTGATCGGATATCTGGCTGTTCAGAATTCGAGCTTTGTGGTGACAATTTCAATTTGAGTTTTTTTATTTTATTGCGTAATAAACAAACAATCAGAATTCAGCTCGGCCAATATCTTGGAAACAATACATTTTAAAGGATCAAATAATAACTAGCACATTCTTTGTCTCTTCAGTACTACCGTGAGAGTGGTCTGCATATCGTTCTGGTGAAGATGGAGGTCTGGACGGACAAGCAAAGAGTCAAGAGCAACAAAGACGAGATGGCAGAACTGAAACTACTCAGGGGCTATCGACACGAACATCTCATGGGTGTCGTTCATGATTCCGCACACTTCATTGTGTAAGTCCTACATTTCAGTAGTGTTAAAGGTAATAATTACAAATCAGGTTTGCATTGATAAAAATATACTACTTGTTCGTATTACTCGCAAATGATAACCCAGGGCAGCTGTTTCGGTCCTTGTTGGGCCTCATCAGCTATGCATAATCACAGCTTGAGCAATATAAAATGTTCGTATATTTCATATCAAAGCATAAAAGAGAGGAATATTTGCAATCGTTGCAGAAGAAGAGTGAACATAGAAGATGTTTAGAAGAAATATGCTGTCTTCTTATTAAAGGGCATTCACGTTGTCACAGCAGGTCCTGGCCAAATAATATGTTAAGAACAATAATAAAAAACAGGAATACTTTGATAAAAATATACTACTTGTTCATACTACTCGCTAATGATAGACCAGGACAGCTGTTTGGGCCTTGTTGGGCCTCATCAGTCAGGCATAATCACAGCCGGAGCAATATAAAATGTTGGTATATTTCATAACAAAGCACAAAAGAGGGGAACATTTGCAATAGCGCATAAGAACAAAGAAAATAGAAGTTATTACAAAATATATTGGAAAGCCTGTTTTTATTTCATTACAGAGCACTCACGCTATCAAAGAAAATGGAAATGAAACCTTCCCATTAAGCGATTGAAATCACTGCAGCAAACATTCAAAATAAGAAATGAAAGATAACGTGTGTCAAGCCTTCGACAGTACTAACATCATAATAATGAATGTAATCCAGCCAAAAGATGTGTAGAAATATAAATATGGTTTCAACATAAAAACAACATTTCTTCGAGATCAAATCAAAACTATATAGTCATGTGCATCTTGTTCTACACCCAAGCTGAAGCATGATAAGATGGCCAGTCCAGCTCGGTGATTGAAAGTTTAGTACCATCTGGTATATCCAAAATCCAAAAAATCCTAAACCATAAAACAATCCAGTCAGAAATGAAAAATGTAAAATTGTTAAAATGCAAAACAATAACAAGAAATATGGTGCGGGACTTAGGACCTCCAGCGGTGAGTTTTGACCAGTTCAATTGGCTACACACTGTTTCAGCCAAATCTTGTTTTGTCTAATCATCATTTTAATGAGAAATGATGCAATAAAATACGTTATGGATTTTTGTATCGATTGACCTAAAGGCTGCGTATCGTTTTACCTAATGATAAGTTACATACAAATTCCTGGATAACCTAACAGAATCTTATTGAATGATCTTCATTTATAAAATGTCAGATTTTGAAATAGACCGAACTTTTAAACCACTTAGCCAATTTCAATAAAACAAAAAATATAGAAATCAGAAGAATTTCATCTAGCTTTATTACCCAAACAATTTGATTAAATATACCAATATTTTAAGTATAACATCAGCATTGGTATCAACATAACAACTCTAGTTGCTCCAGAAACTGACCCTAAGGATAGTGATAAAAGTTAAGAACTGCACTAGATTGATTGATTTAATTATTATAAGAACTACCAAAAAATATTTCAGATCAATGCTTACTGCCTGAACAACCTAATAATTAGAAAACCAATTAGGTGAAACAGGCAGACACCGTTTCATGTGTACACAACCGCCACTCCTCCCATAATCTAGTTATTATTCAAAATGTAAAAGGCTAAATAAGCGCTAGTTGAATTAAAAGGCTGGTAGTTTCTTTCATCAAACTATTCGTTGGCACTTAAGCTATCCTCTAATGTATTATTTACTTTGCGGATACTACTATAAATTTTACTTAATTCTCGATTTTCTACAACTGCGTGCTATTATTTTGTGTCCAATTTCTTTACAATGGAAGGCGGGAGACGTAAAACTCGGCTTCTATACCACTCACTTCGATAGCTCTATCATAGACGTAAAACTCGGCTTCTATACCACTCACTTCGATAACTCTATCATAGACGTAAAACTCGGCTTCTATACCACTCACTTCGATAACTCTATCATAGACGTAACCATATTAGGGCAGATATTAACACTCAAACCCATAGAGCAATTATTATTCTATGCTCAAACCAGTGGAGTTCGATCTATGATCACTGATTTCAATTATACCAACTATACTTTTCAGAGGCTAGATAGAGCAGTAAGCGATGGATAGGCAGAATTTGTTATCGCTGCTTTGTGATTACTTTGCTTATGGTTGGCAAAATTCAGTGGTTTTGTATTAATACAGCGACGATTAAATATATTTAGTTACAGTAGGCGACAGATTATTATGAACACCTATACTTTTTAAAGAATTTTTGCTAATTTATTTTAATTTTAAATTCATGTATTACATTTTATTTTTTAATTATGTGAATGGGTAATATAAGTGTAATAGAAGTCCAAAGAACATAAAAATATATAAAATTGCAAAAATACAACATATATTGGAAAATTGTATGCAGGTGTATATACATATATAAATATACAAAAATCGATAATATCAGCAAATCATTAATATGCATATCACCGAACTAGGAATCATAAAAAATGTGTGTGTAAAGACCAAAAACGTTAAACAATAATTAAAAATATGAAAACAATAATAATGGGTAAGAAAATATCAATAACGGGTGTGCCCACTTTTGGCGTCAATAACTGTCTGGATGCGTTGAGGCATACTGTCAATACACTTGAGGATTTTCTCCTTAACCCATTAGTACCCAAGCATTGAAGACTCAATTTTTTTATGATGATATTTGGTTTTACTACTTAGATATCATAAAAAATAAGATTTAGATTGATTTCAGAGAAATATTTTATTTTTTGAACAAACTACAGGGGTGTCCTTTTTTAAGGACGGTGGGTACGGTTGGGTACAGTGTTTTCATAAAGTATATATTTTAAATATTAGTACTTATTTACATGATAATGATTAATCATACTATAATTAACAAATATAACAATAGGATACCGAAAGTTTTATGTTGGAAATATGATAAATAAGTTATAGTTATTGATGAAATGCCTCAAAACATGTCATATGCAGTGGGACATTACACTTCCGGCAGAGTTTTTGAACTTTTTTGTGACATTGACCACATCTCCTCTGCTTTGGAATAGAGTCAAGAATATGTCCAGTCCCATCAGTCCTGACTTCTCCCTGAACAGACTTCTTGCCGGATGGTGTTCCACTGGCCAGGCTGAAATTGATATTGGGCCGGGCACTTTTTGCGGCGGCAAGGTATGGAAGAACAATTGACCTGATAAAAGTTAGTAGGTCATGGCTGTCTTCTCCATTGTGTAGTCGACTCAATTGCCAGGCATTGTTGACAGATACCATCATGAACCAAGAAAACATAGGCCACCACCATCTCCTTTTTCTCATAGAAATACGATAAGTGGAAATATTTTGGTCCATTTGATCAACACCACCCATGTATTTATTATACTGATATACTAGGTTGGGTTGAGGGACCTCAATAGTCTTTTTTTCCTTACCACTCCAACGTTTGGCCTTTCTTTTTGGTTCTGTGGAATGACAGTTTGAAGCCATTGTGACTACACTGTTATCATTCCATGAACACACCAATGTATTTGTGACACTATCCACTACAAAAGAACTATAACCTCTATCTTTGTGTTTCACTGCTTTACTATCCTCAATTGGAGCATTCTCAATCCTGTTGCTTCTAATTGTACCTGTGCCTCCAAAGCCCATTGAGCTCAAATGGTTTAACAATTTTAATGATGTAAAAAAGTTATCCATAAAGAGGTTATATTTTTTATTAGGATTCAATTCTGAGACCAAGTCACATACCACAGAACCACCTACTCCTAAAGCAGGATTAGTGTTACCTGTAGAAGCTCCTTGATAAGGTTCACATTGAATGAGATACCCCAACTTATTAGCTAAACACCATACCTTATATCCAAATCTAATTGGCTTACCATGTATGTGTTGTTTTGCTCCATGTCTACCATAATAAGGTACCATAGACTCATCAATACACAAATTGATATCTCCAGGAAAGTGCTGTAACCAAAGTTCATTCAGCATAGCACATAGTGCTCTAACTTTACCAAACTTATCATTAGGGGGCAACTGATTGTTATCAACAACATGAAAATTAGTCATTATTTCATCAAATCTGTTTCTTGACATTGCACCAGAAACAGCTTTGTTGTTGACATCAGGACTTTTATCCCAATACATTTTACGGCGGGGTAAATCACAGTAACCACTTAGAAATAAAATACCCAAAAATCCTTTAAGAGATATAATATCTAATGTAAAAGTATGGTTACCATGCTGCTGAGCATACTTTATAGAGCAATCACAAATGAATTCTAATACTTCATTATTAAAAAACAATTCAAAAAATTCTGTTGGCCTGGAAATAGCGTAATGAGTGGCAATGGGTTCATCAACATTATTTACTAAAGGAATGAATTCTTTTTGTTCCCACTTTCTCTCAATGGGTATGGTGATATGCCTGGGCCTTTTGTTTACTGGTTCATATTCATTATTCCAGTATGTTTTCCTATTGTCTACAAATGTTTCCATTTAGACTATTTTAACAAATAAAAATTATTTTAGAATTTTATATCACAATTTCATGTGACACCTGCTGTTGCTCTGACTTCTGTGTTGTAGATCATGATAACAATAACTTACATAGATACATTAAACTAAATTATTATAAATTGTGTGTCATGTGTGTTAATACTTGTCAAATATGAATTAATATGAATTACAAATGTTTATTATGTGTTATGTAATGTATCAATTAGTATAAATTGATTCCACTGATTGGTGTGGTAGGTTATATATTAAATCTATATATATTTTACAATTCCTCTGATTGTTTTCTATTAATTTAAATAATGTAGTGCTGTCAAAAGCCTGACAAATAGTTTTTTTGAATCTTTGCTGCAGTACAGAATTAATTTTATTTTATTTTCATTGGGCACTCAATATTTGAGCATCTATTCATTTCTATCTTCATCATAGTGTTGTACATGGTATAATTTTTGATGGTTCGAATTAATAGGTTTCCATGTTGGCAACTGTTTCTGTAATCACATTTAATTATCTTAATTTAGGTGACGCCATTATGTGGATAAAACAGCATCTTCACTCCCACGAGCTGGGCCAACATTTTGCCATGGTTGATCTCGGCTATGTCGTAGACAATAAGGCCAAGGTGGCGTCGAACAAAAGGAACTTTAGTCGATTGATCAAAGGTATATAGCACTATAATTTCTAAAACTAAAATTAATATTTGCAATTTATTGATTGGAGAGATTCTCATGTTATGGACATCCAATGTTAAAATCTGAACATTGTAATAAGGCAGTTTTGTCCATTTGAGATTTAACTGATAGCATAATGATACAATTTTTTTAAAAATATTACTAAACAATTGTTTCTCACACATCTCATTACAGGCTGCTAAGGACATTCAGAAGCTTCACAGCAGTGTCTCTCCGCAAGTACTGGCTGACATATTTAATTGTTCGAGGCTATTGGTGGCAGAAGGTCTGCGAAAGAAGGTTGACAATGCGGTCTTCCGGGAGTAAGTTCTGGTTGAATTGATTTTAAAAATATTTTACAACATTTCTGGGCATGGTTTTATGGAATTGTGAGAACAAAACATTAAAATAAATTCCATTCTGGTCAGATTTTTTCCAGCTTTTGGAAGAGAAATGATCATTTTTTACATCGCTCAAGAATGGTGTATATTTGTGTGGGGGGGGGGTTCAATATAGTTCAGTAAATAGTGGTGATTTATTTTATTTTTGTCTTCCTTAAAAATGCTGAACTTGATAAATATTTAAATGTTATAATTTCTTGAAAAATAATTAGGGGAATTGACAGTTATTTGCCTCTAAAAATATCCTAAATTTTAAAATAAGTGCTTTAAAAAAGGATTTTGCCCCCTCCTACACAAACTTTATTTTTCGGATTTGTTAGTTCAAAGCAAAATCACCTTTGATATTTGTATGCTTGCATTTCAGACTAAGAAACAATGTACTACTGATAATGGTTTGTCTGCAGCCGTTGAGGGTTCAGCCAAAAAAATTACAAATGTTTATTATGTGTTATGTAATGTATCAATTAGTATAAATTGAATTCACTGAGTGGTGTGGTAGGCTTTTTGACTGAAACTTCATTCTTATCACAAGTATCACCCTTTTATTTAGCAGTGCATATTTTTGCATCAGTTGGAAATCTATTCTGCAAGTATAATTAATGAGAAATTTTGTATGGGAGTAGCTGACAACCTTGAAGAGATTTTATTGATCATGGAAATAGGATACAGTTGCTTTAATGAAATTTTATATTTATCATCGTCTATTGATCTCCTATTGTTAATTATTATTTTGCAATATGTTTATATATTTAAGGAGTCCACAAAATTTTTGAGTCCTTTGGGCCTGCGCGTTTCCAGTTTGCCCCTGCAATCTATGACCTCATTAAGGGATATGCGACAATCGTGGAAAATTTAAGTGATTTAGGGCCCGAGGCTTGCAAGTCCTTACATCTGTTTAGTGATTTTCGGGGTCAGCCACTCAGTCAACTGGGGAACATAATCCAGAACCAGGCAAAGAAGGTAAATATTTGGGTTTAAAATATGTAATATAAAAGCAATATATTTAAAAATAATATTTTGTTTAAAGTTTAGTAAAAGAACTATAAATACAGATCAAATCAGATCAAAAATAGTTTTAAATTTTATAATAGCTGTATATTCATAGTTTTTGAAGGAAATTCCCCACTTTGCAATATGGTTAACATTAGCAATAGTTAATTTTAAAATTCGTGATTTAGGGGATTTTCTTTCTATTGAAATAATTAAATATCGTTTAGCAGCAGCTGCTATTCTACATAATTTTTCATGAGAAAGTGTCTTTAAAATCAATCATTATCCTTTATTTTTAAGAGTTAGATTTCATTTCACAGCAGCTTTACATGTCAGATAATTTCTATGTTCTGACTTATTGATACATTCACAGTCCATTTGTAAATGGAGAATAATCTTAAGTAGACTTAATATTGATACAATGTTTACTGTAGTGTTTTGTTATTTTATCTAGATTTGTGGCCAGAAGATAACTCCTACACAATTCCGGCAGGCCTACAAGACCATAGGCCGAGGTCTGGGGATCAACAGGGAGGCTCTGGCCGAGAGTGCCATGCACTCAATCAAAACTGTTGATAACTACTACAACACATCCATTAATCAGGCTCCCAAACGTATGCATAATAATATATAAATTTGATAACTAGAATTTTTGGACAGTTTTTGGGCCTTTTTTATCAATTTATTAAAATCTATTACTTGATTCAATATAAGTTTTGTTGGAATTAATGACAACAAGGCATTTTTATATGCCACTCAGGAACATCTTTCCCAACAGGTTATTTGTGATTTATGTGTATATATTTTTGTAAGGTTTTTACAACAAAATTAGAACATTTATTTTCTCGACTCACTCACTCATTTTCCAGTAGATCTCTTCTCCATTTATCTTATTAATGTTCCCACTCTAACTAGTTTTGTTAAATTTATTGTATTTGAATTAAGACTTTTTGAATTTTCCACATTCACCTTATTTAATTAAGTTGCTTTCGGGAAACAGTGAATACATATTTGTTTATCAATTCTGTACTGAAAAACATGACACTTTAAATATATAATGTTTGTGGCCTTCTGTCATTAGCCATCAGGTTTTTATCAGCTTTTTGGCTAATGCATGAATATTCCAATACTGTTTTTTTAATATTTATTCAGTATGTTTTTCTATTGTCTACCAAATGATTCCATTTTGACTATTTTAACTGTTAAAATTTATTTTAGAATTTTATAACGCGATTTCATCTATGAAATTCGATGTGGATGACGCACCTGCTGTCGCCACTCCCACGACCACCGCATCTGCTGTCGCTGCTCCCACAACCACTGAAGCTGTTGTCGCCGCTCCAATAACCACTGCAGCTGCCGTCGCCGCACCCACAACCACCGCTGTGAACTTGGGTGCCTCTACTTCTAGCGGCCCTCCCAGAAAGATGTCCAAGTTCTGGATATATCAAGTAGTGGAGCCCAGTGACAGCAGTGAGGACAGCGATAGCGATGAGGAGATCCTGCCCTTGCGGACGCGCTTGACGAGGCGTCTCGCGAAACATTAATTTCAGTTTACATTTAATTATACATACAGGGTGTCCGCGGCCGGGAATAACCGGGAATTTCATCACAAAAATTTAACAAATAGTTCTGGAAAAACCGGGAATTTCATCACAAAAATTCCGCGGACACCCTGTACATATTTAATTTAAATATTTCCAAATATTGGTCCCATGTTTTCAATGGCATAGTTAATTTCCATCTTTACGTGGATCACATAGTTAAAAAAATTTCAGAGAGTTGTCTGATGAAGAGCTTGGCATCCTCCCTCTCCGGACATTTCCCAATAATTTGGATGACCTAAAGATAAACATCCCAGAAGCCATTGAGAATATAAATCAATAGAACTAAGACGTCCATTTGACAATGTCTGCCCAATATTGGAAGTCACTTTTTTGGATGGGGTACGCTTCGTATGTATCTTATATGTATGATTTACCGCAAGTCCTCCATGTCTCTGACGATCCGAGGTACTTAGCTCTTCTGCGGTTCGTGGTGGAGGTTTTCTTTCTCGCCCCGCAGCCATTCCTGTCTCCTAGGAACTTTCCGAGAGGGGTCTGTTTTCAGACGCCACACCCACAGCTACGGCAGTGGTAAATCTTAATGGTGATCACTGGTGCAATTTTCAGAAAAAGGGCATCAGTTTATTTTTAAGATTCTTTACTAGAATTAATACCATGCTTCATGAAAATAAATCTCATCAAACATTGGAATATTAATTATTTTATTG
>JAUYWI010077297.1:0-13611 GCA_034780595.1 Parotoplana pacifica
AAACAGCCAAGACACAGCCAGGTACATCTAGGTATCATTAGAGATGTGAATAATGTGAGCTCTTACACTAATACAATGCAAGTATAATAATTAAATACTATAAACAGTATTATATTTTGAAGTGAAAAATATAGGTGCGGCGTTTCTTTCTGGCAGGGGTGTATATCCACATTATGCAGGTAGGTACTAAAAAAAATTTAAATGAACATTATTTTACCAGCTATACTTTGTTTAGTCATTCATATTGTTTGTTTTGTAAAATGTACAATACATAACCATATGAAAACCTATCCCCCTGTTACTATGTTCCAATTCTATATAAAGTTTATACAGATTCAAAAGTCTTAATTTTTTGTAAATTGGGTTAACTTTCTAGCTAGCAGCTAGAGAAAGTGGTCTACTTTAGTCTTAGCTAAGCTGTGTGGTGCCTTTTATTTAGTGCAAAGGACAGCAGAACATCATTGCAGAATTTTTTTGATAGATTAATCTCCAAATCATAACATTTCACACTGATACCATCAACTGTATTTGATTTTATGATTGATGTTTCAATGATTTTGAGATCATTATTTAATTTCACTGGTTCACATACTCCATTCAATGTTTATGAACTAGTCAGAACCAAATGATATGAAATTTAGTTTACTTTTAAATATATATTATTGGATTAGTTTATGTTTACAATGCTAACATTTGCAAAAGATTTTCTACTGCTTTAGAGTGATTTTCTATTAAAATACTTTTATTTATTCCACACAGCAAATTTTTTAGGAATGCTGTATGTTATTTTGTCTATCATACTAAAGAGGACAGTAGCATACTTTTTCTAAATACAGTACATAATTGTGTATTTGTATACAATTAGCATTATATAGTCTTTTTGAGGAAGAACATCAATCTGTTTATTGTGAAACAGAGGTATCAGACAAGAATCCAATGTTTCAACTAGTGATGGTTCTAATTAAAAGTCAAATTGCAAAATGTGCCAAGTCCTTTTATGAAAACTCACATAAATTAATTTGATTAAATAAAATCATTTTTCACTGCTTGTGTTTTCTATTATTCTTTATTTTCATTTTAGTCAATGTTATCTCTGTGTTTGGTAGGAATGTAAGGTAATAACTTTATGTATAAATCTGTATGATAATTATACAACATCTACTGTTTACTGCCTTGTTGCTGGACACAAAACATTTATAACAGATTGAACTAGATTCTAAGATGTTTTGTAGCATTATTAAATAAAATTGCAGTAACCTTTTAAGTAAATATGTTTAAACTGATATTATTTCCAAAAATTGCAAAAAGGGTTAGAATATTTTGTGAGTTTCCTGAAATAAATGAAACAAGAGCATATAATTATGTGTCTAAGTATTTAATAAAAATAAAAATGTTGTTCCAAAAAAAATATTAGAATGTAAATTTATATACTTATTTACTTATACCAAAACTGGTTTCTTTATTTTCAATTGGTATAATAACCATAGATTGAAATTTTATGGAATAATTAGTTAGAAAATAGAAATAAGTATAAAAGATAATAGTTATTCAGTGAATAAAATAACATGGAAATAATTAGATTTCAAGGTTGAATTCTGGTTTTAAGAATTTGATAAAAATTGTTCTATAAAATTAAGTTTAGATAGAGTAACATTGAATATTTCAAACAGAAACTTCTTAATGTCAAGTATTCAATCAAATATATTGATGATGCCATAGGTAAATATTATAATTGTACAAATTCTAAGACTACAAAACTCAAATTCTGCTTATCCTGTTATCCCAGTACAAGTAATATACTGTATAATAAAAAAGTTTACTTATCCTATAAATCTAGGGGTTTGATTTTGATAGATTAGTAATATAAAGAAATTCTTTCTAGGATAAGTAGAGATCAGCAATAAGAGGATTAGCATTTCCTCCCATAGGATTAAAAACAAGAGGACCAATTTTAACAAAAGTATTCTAAAGAATAAATTCAAGAGCTGCACACAAGTCTGTACAGGTAAAATAAGAATGATTCTTAGGTGGAATTGTTGGTGAATAAAAAGCTATAGATGTATAAAGATTGACAACAATAGTTAAAATTAGAATTTAAAAACATTTTACTAATAAGTTTACTCAACTGAGTATTGATCTCATTAGAGGCAAATTAGTATATAAAGTGCCTTTTAATTCAACTAGTGCTTATTTAGCCTTTTACATTTTGAATAATAACTAGATTATGGGAAGAGTCACAGTTGTGTACACATAAAACTCACTGCTGAGGGTCCTAAGTCCCACACCATATTTCTTGTTATTGTTTTCCATTTTAACTATTTTAAATTTTTTATTCTGACTGGATTGTTTTATGGATTTTGGATATACTAGATAAGTAGTACTTTCAATCACCGAGCTTTACTGGCCATCTTATCATGCTTTAGTTTGGGTGAATAACAAGATGTACATGTTTGCATAGTCTTGTTTTGATCTTGAAGGGATGTTGTTTTTATGTTGAAGCCATATTTATATTTTTACACATCTTTTGTTTGGATTAAATTCATTACTATGATGTTAGTACTGTTGAAGGCTTGACAGATATTATTTTTTATTTCTTATTTTGAATGTTTGCTGCAGTAAAGATTTAATTCTACATATCAATATCAATGAAAGAATGGTTTTGTGCATGTATTAACTAGAAAATTTTAATCTACATTCAATATAACATTAATATGGAAAAATTTAACTCTTGAAATCAAATAAATAAATTATGAGGTGCCAGCCAACATAGATAAAATGGTAAATGGTGTCATTTTCAAAGTTTTATAACATTTTACCATTTTTTTACACAAATTTGTAATTTTTAGCTAATTCTGAGAAGTGAGTTAACTTTTTTTATTTTATATGTTTGATTTTACATGGAGTATTTCTAATAAAATATTAAATATCTTTAAAACATAGATTTAACGGATGATATAAGCAATAAATATGTACAGAAGTTGTTATTCAAAACAGTAACTTAATTTTAAACAAAATTTCCACCATTGCAGTGTATGAATAAATTAAAAATATGATTGTATTCTTGGGTACATTCAACAATTTAGATATAGTGCTATAAATATTAACCATTTTGGTAGTCTCTAAACTTAACTGAGCTCAATACCCATAACTGGACATAGACAAAATCACAGGATAGGTAGGCATGGTACCATTGAATTGCCTTTTGAATATTAGGGCTATTTAAAATCACTTGTACATTATGAAGAAAAAAACAATGATGTTCTAGATTATGCAAAGATAACTAAAGAAGTTATGAATAATTTTATATACAACTGCAGGCATGCAACTAGGAATTTTTAGCGGGGGGTGCATATTTACAAAGATGGGAGCAGAAACCACATAATATATTTATGATTAGTTTTAAAATCTTTATGGTTAACATTTTGAAACAAATTTTAGGATTAAGCAGTTTGTATCTGTTCAAATACTTACACTAATTAATATGTACAAAAAAGGCCTCAAGATTATTTGCTTCATATAAAGGGGGGTACCAACATCAGAGAGGGCAGTTGCATTCACCCAACACCCCCCCCCTAGTTGTGCACCTGAACTGTTTGTACTTGGAACAATATCTAACTACATGGTAAACATTTTCAGTATCAGTAATGTTTTTATTCAATTTGAGTAAACAGTACCATATTACTATCCTGTAAATAAATGTGCAAAAATCAAATCGAAAGTAATCTTTTATTACATTTGTTTATAGAAGATATTTGTTTATAAGAAAGTGTGATTGTCTAATTCTGATTTATGAATTCTCTATACAATAATTTTTTTAAATTAACTTTTTTGCACAAATATGTAGGTATAGTTTTTGATTCATTATTAATTTAAAATAGTGTCTTTCAACCTTATAGCATTGGTTTGCAATTCCTTCTTCCTTTCCATGAAATATGAAATACAAACACTCCACTCTTATTTCATCAAACACATTTTAAGACATGACTCATATAGTTTAAAAACATGAATATAAAAGAGTCATTATAAAGTAGGTACTGTTATTTTATGTTTTAGATGAATTGGGCTCCAATTCTGTTGTCATTGAGGTTCCTCATGTTTACCAGTCAGAAAATTGGGATTGTGGTATTGCTTGTATAGAAATGATATTATTGTAAGTTTAAACATTTTATGTTACTTTATAGAATTTTCCAACATAGACAGTAAATATATTATAATTTCAAATATTGTTAAGTCAGCATTTAATGTCACATTTTTAAAACTTGGTAACACATAAAATAAAATTATTAAGTATAATTTTAAAGCTGCATTTCAATTGCTAAGTTAAGTTAGTAAAATCAGAGGAAAACAAATCCACCAATTTGACATGTCAAATGTTGATTATTAATTTATTTACCTAAATGCATTGCATTTGATAGAGAATACTGTTGCCACTACTCTATTAGTTCTAGCCATTTAAAATGGACTGTAATAATCATTACTCCAGTGATTTGACTATCATATATATTGTGACAACATGTTTGGGAAAATTCCCTTAATCATTCACTGATTACAGAATAAATAAAATTAGGTAAAATAATATATGTACCTGTCTCAAAATAATGACAATGTAGCTGAAATCATATCGATTTTAAAAATATGCAATTGTCCAGGTCATTAAAATTTCTATTACCTCAACAATTGCATATTTTATAAAAATGACTAACTACTTTTTTATTTACCATGTAACACAAGCAACATTGAAATGATATCCTTATTTCGGGAGAGGCCCGTGTATAAAATATTTATATATCCATCATTGTGTGTATTAAAATACGCTTGTAAACTGAATACCACATAGTAGAACCTTAGGTGAAATGTTTATTTGTATTTTTTAATAGATTAATGTTTTTAAAAAATAGATTAATATTTTCAAAAATTTATAATGTATGTAAAACAAAATTATACTTTTAATAATTATTAAAAGTATAAATTTTGTTTTATTTTATTTATTATAAATTTTTAATTTGCATTTCAACTTTTCTTATTGAATAAAATTATCTTATATAAGCATATATGTATATATTTAAAAAAGCCTTCTTTCTGTATTCCCAATATTAGCTGTTGTTTACTTGTTAGCAGTGCTACATGGCTCATTTTTATTGTTAGTAGTTATCTTTGAATTCTTATTTATTAGAAATTTTATGTTAGATTAGTCAAAATTATAAAGTAGGAAAGGTTTTGTAATTTAGCACATGATTAAAATTTTAATACACGCACTTCAAATTGAAGTTATATATCGATACTAAGTCTATGTATTGACAATTCAGGTCCTTTTTAATACATTTAGTTACTATGTACATAATATATTTTTCTACATTTCAAATTTTTAGATATTTCAAAATAGATTCTACTCAAGTTTTATCAAAATGTCAAGAAATTGGTATTAATAGAAGGTAACATACTATTAAATAAATAAGTTAAGTATAATTTATTTAACAAAATAAGAAGAATATATAATTTAGTATATTGGAAACCTTAAGTATCCATCACTTAATTTTACAATTTCAAAATTACTTAGTTCCACAAGAGTCTGGTGGATAATATGAAGGTTGGAAGTTTGGGATGTGTCATACCATATTTATGTTAGATGAGAATTTATCAGGTAGGTATAGTTTGTGATGAAAAATTCTGTTAATTGTAATTATAAGTATGTATTTATTTCAACATTAGAATGAATTTATAAAATGGAATAGTTTGTCAATGTATCATAATGCCAATTGGAGATTATTAACATTTTATTGTGCATAATATACATATGTTTATCTGTATATACTTTTTTCCTAAACTGACTGATGGTTGGTGAATATAAATATGTATATATGGCAAGTGATTTTGGTGTACACCTAACTAAGGTCATAAACGTGTTTTTTTTACATTAAAATGTTAAATTTGATATATAGTTACATAGATTTAAAGATTTTATAATAAATATATTACTGAAATGTAACATTGGTAATTTTACATGTATCCTTGGATGTTTTTTTTATAAAGCATTCCAATAAAAATTGTAAATCTCTTATTTTATTGTATTAATTCTATTTTAGTGTCTGGACAATTGATCTGGCTTTGCTACTTCACAGCTATATGATCCCATTTGAATTTTTCTCTTTAACACTGGGCGTGAATGATGGATTTGAGAATGAATCCTATTATAAAGAGAACTTTGAGGTAGAAAGGGTGCGAGTGAGGTCCAATTTCGAATTAGCAGAGTCTTTGGGAATCAAAATGTTTGAAAAGTGAGATTGTGTTGCCTGTGACTTTATTGTTCATACGTTATTCTGGCCTGTGATTGTTCCTCAGTTTTCTGAAGCCTCCTCAAATTGAGCCAAAAATCTGAAATTCCTCACTTTTCTTCATAATCATGATAATAAAATTTGTTGCCTTAACTTCCTTGATCTATTTTTATAATGTCTACATCATTCAGTTTGACCTCCTAAAAAATACTTTGATAGCCTGAAATAAGATAAAGGTGTTTCACAGACACCCAAGTACAAATGGATTCAATTATTTTTGCAATGCCATTGGTCTCTGATCTATGTATATGAATTTTCTGAAAACAATTGGTTTCTTGCTAAATGATTTTCTTTTGCCATTTCAATCAAAAAAGCCTCTCATACATTCATTGTATTCATCACTGATGGATCTACAAATCAAGCCCCATTATCAATTTCTATCACTAAGCTTTCCTTCAAAGAATCATCCCAAAAATACAGAGCTGCTCTTTTTGATAGTGAGAGAAACAAAGCACATGTTGAATGGATGATCGAACTGGATCAGACAAAAATGCGCCAACATTTAAAACTGACTGATTTGGAAAAGGAAAAGGTGTTACTTGCCAAACAAAATTATATTGTGTTAGTAATTACAAAATTTATCGTGTAGACAAAATTATTTCTTTTTTTTAATGATATTAGTACTTATTCTTTTATTTTTACTATTCCTCAAATTTTGTAATGGTCAATCACAGGCCTGGATATTTGATACATGTGTAACTGTGATCATATTTGCTTATATCAATAATTTGTGTTATAGATCTATAGAGGTGGATGACATTTTGAATCATCTGCAAACCAAACATGCACCTATCATTGTTCTGGTGGATAGTAGCCTACTTAAATGTGATTGGTGCCAAAAGAAATGTGTAAGTGCCCTAGATTTTATAACTGTTGTAACAGCTGATGTTAGAACAATGACATTGTTTTTATAGCTGCTGTAATAGGATCCATTAATGGCTTGGTTGAATAGTTTTTTTCTTTTATTTCTTAACTATTGTGACTAATGTTTGAAGAGTGACCCTGTTTTTTGTAATTACTAAAACCTATGCTCTAATAATGACATAGTTCCATAGTTATTGTAACTAATGCTCTAATAATAACCTAGTTTACATAGTTACTGGAACGGATGTAACTAAGCGCTAATAATGACCTATTTTCCATAGATACTGTAACTGATGCTCAAATTTGACCAATTTTCCATAGATACTGTAACTGATGCTCTAATAATTACCTAGTTACTATAGTTACTGGAACGGATGCTCTAATAATGACCTTGTTTCCAATGTTACTGTAACTGATGCTCTAATAATTACCTAGTCTTTATAGTTACTGGAACTGATGCTCTAATAATTACCTAGTTTCCAATGTTACTGTAACTGGTGCTACCTAGTTTATATAGTTACTGGAACGGATGCTCTAATAATTACCAATAATTTCCAATGTTACTGTAACTGATGCTCTAATAATTACCTAGTTTCTATAGTTACTGTAACTGATGCTCTAATAATTACCTAGTTTCCAATGTTACTGTAACTGGTGCTCTAATAATTACCTAGTGTCCATAGTTACTGGAACGGATGCTCTAATAATTACCTTTTTTCTATAGTTACTGGAACTGATGCTCTAATAATTACCTAGTTTCTATAGTTACTGTAACTGATGCTCTAATAATTACCTAGTTTCTATAGTTACTGTAACTGATGCTCTAATAGTTACCTAGTTTCTATAGTTACTGGAACAGATGCTCTAATAATGACCTCGTGTCAATAGTTAATGGAACGGATGCTCTAATAGTGACCTGGTTTTAATTATTACTGTAACAAACATCCAAACAATAGTTTTGTTTTCCTAATTACTACTCTCTGGTTAATTTAATTATTGTTTCAGCTTGGCTCAGATTTTTGTCGCCAATATTGTTTGTGCCTTAGTTTGTGTGAAGAGCAACGATATATTGGTAAGTGCATGTATGATTTGCAAATGTGACAAATATGTATATAGAGGAACAACTTCTAAATGTTCCTAAATATGTTTTAAAAAATATAGATACTTGTGATTTTAAAGCATTTTAACTACATATTGTTTGTTGTTTTGCAGGGCACTATATTGTAGTTACTGGTTATAATTTACAAAACCGTAGCATATTTTATTTGGATCCTGGACGTACTAAAAGTAAGAATTCCTATTTTAAAAATAACAATAATTTAGCGTGTCGATTCATGCTGTATAAGAATATTTTAAAACACTGCACGACGATATTTAATTCAGCCAATATATCTTTTACTCCTAGTCATCAGGTATATACAGCAAAAATATCAAATACAATATTAAAACAATAATAAAAATTATGGATGCAACACAACAGGCTAATAAATTAAAGGTATCGTAATGACAACCAAATGAACTAGAGCAACTGACATAAGGTCGCATTTCTTATTTACAACTTTTTTAGGGTGCATTTGCATCTTCTGTTTGTATTTTAAATATTGTGTACACGCCATGATCGAATTATACAAAGAAACTTTCTTGCCTTTCTTCTTTTATACAAATAATATAATTGCAACATTTATTTATGCTATTAAGTACTTATAATAGTATGACTCTATTAATTTATTTAGCATTTTAATCATATCCAAGTCCAATATAAAGACAGAAAAAAGACTTAATAATACAATTTGTATGTATAAGAAATTTGGTGTATGCTTTATTTTCTACTTTTCTCCTCACTTCAGAACCTTGCTGCATTTCATTCTCAACATTCACCGAGGCAAGAAAAGCCTTCGGAACAGATGAAGATGTTGTGTTTATTAATGATCCGGGTGCTTTCTTTGAAAGTGTCATGCATTAGTGTCACACATGCGTTGTTACTAAGTCAAATGTAGACGTTTAAGGTGACTAGAACATATTGGGTCTGTCCCAATGAAGGCAGATTGCAAATATTCAATACAATTTACCGTCACGAGAGCAAGAGAGTGCACACCCCTAAAATTCTAAAGTGGCACCTCTCTAATGATATTTTCACCTATTTTTTGTGTAATGAAAGATCCTGCATACACCTCTTCATTGATCTATGTAGCAATCAATTATCCATTTCTACATCAGCAAAAAAAGACTTTATTATTTGAATATTCCTGGAAATGTATAACGGGCCTCTGGGACACCAAGTGCAACTTAATTTTAACAAATTTACCTAATATGATTAATGTTCGCCATCAGCTGGTTGAGACAATGATAAAAGATAATTTAAAGCTGAAAATTTTATTTTAATTTTGCAAATTTTCGTGTAACACTTTATCAAGCAAACTAGATAATTACAGAGTTAGAAGTCAATATATATAATAGAAACAATGGTGGAAAGGTACCTACTCTCAAAACTGGCCAATGGGAGTTTTGAAGTTTTCTCATTTCCGTTTGGCAATTGCTTTCTTAGTGCTGGACTTCATGCCCTTGTTCCTGAAGCCAATAAACTAATTAAGCATAGAGTTAATGTCTGGTTTGAAGTGTTTTTCAGTGCATTTTCTCTGTAGGCTGTCAATGAAATTTCTAGCTAAGATTTTAATCGATATATCCAAAACGGAGGGATGAGTAGTTGTGTTTTGTGTTGAGGTGGCTAAATACTTTGATGACTTTAAATGTTCTAAGGTTCTCGATTGTATGGCTGCCGATGGCGACTTGTTTCCTGCATCCTCGACCACTCCGTCGTAGTGGTTGAGAAGTGATTCAATGATATCTGCAATCACCTCCTCCGTCACCGACAAGTCTGGGGCAGGGTTGTTTCCCCCACTCGTTTTGAAGGTTTCTTGTTTCCGTTTGGCAATTACTTTCTTAGTGCTAGACTTCATGTCCTTCCATAAAATTTTAAGTTGGGCGAGTGTCTTTTAAGTTTCAAACTTTGAAAGGGCATTCGAGTTCTTTTTCTTCGTCGATATTTTATTTATCATACCGTCCTTACTTTCCATAATACAATTTGCTGTAAAATGTTCACCACGCTTTTCAGCCATTGTGAGTATAATAAAATGAGAAATTTTTCATATGAGAATATAAAAATGGCTTTGGAATTCTCCCACTTTTAATTGGGTGACCTAGAAATACGTCACGATTTCTCTTACTCTACTCCTTAGCATTAGCTACGCCAACCAGACGCTAATACTGCTTTGTGCAGTCGAAATTGCTTCATGGTATTAGCTACGCCGGTAACAACTAATACCGCTTGTGCAATCCACCATGAGTTTATAAAAAATATTCTAACCATATGTAGATAACCCTTTAGCTTTAGATGCCCATAGATCTATATTTTAATAAAAAAGAAGGTTGGTAACGTTTTTTCGGACACCCTGTACATTAGAATAATTTAGATAATAGATGTGATGAGTACTCAACTTCATGAGCTACATGATATTATGAATATGTTGCCAGTGGCCCTTAAGTGGTGGAGGAAGCTATCTTTAAAAAGAGTCCTTTTGTGAGCAAAACCTCCTATTTATTAAACTGAAGATCTTCTATATTTGGCTTAGATAAGGCCTTTAAATATGAACTTAATTTTAGTCACTACAAGTAAATTAATTTATTTACATTTGCTGTTTCAAATCAGCCCGTTATAAAATACACTTGAGAAATCCAGTTCATAAATGTTCTAAAAGCAGTAACAGCATTTTTCTAGAAATGGATTATTGCTACATATTGCTACAAAGATAAATGTAACGAACATTTGCTACAATGAAATTGAGCCAGGGCCATACTTAAACAGATCGAAAAGATAACATGTGTGCTGATCGATATTGCCTGCTAATTAGTTAGGAACTTATAAATAGATGCCTTTATAATTTTTTTATGCAAGTGGAATGATTTTTATAGTACATTGTCAGCCTAATGCATCCATAGCATCCATATCTGATATCAATGAAATTTTCCCGGCTGACTTGCTGTAGTCACTTGAATACCCTGTGAAAAAATAAGGGGTTCATTATACTTATTAAATAAAAATTATTCCTCAAAGCAACCTGAAATTCATGGTGCTTTTGAATAATTATATTCAGAATACAGCCTGCATTTCACATAACATGTGGTACCTATACAATTAATACCGTCTTTCTATACTACAAGCTGTATCTAATGATTCTTGCCTATGATGTTAATGTTGCCATTGACCAGTAAGTATTATTCAAAACTTTTAATGCGCAGTAAATATATTTGGTATTATGTCATGGCAATAGATCACAATATGTTATCCTTGTTTGCTACCTCTTGTTCGATTGATAACTTTCATTTGACAAAATTGATTTTTTTATCAACATTTTGTTATAATTTTGGAAGAAGAACGATGAAAATCAGGAAGTAATTATGATAATACGAGTATAGAATAGACGGGAAAATAGAAACGATGACATTTTTAAAGATTACTACTGTCAAGGTACATATTTGATATCTTCCTTGATCTCTTTAATGTCTAATTTGCCTGTGTTGAACACGAAATTTATTTTGTCAAACCTTAGTTATGTACATTAGTGTGTTTTTATGATTTTAATTTTTATGCATATCGGGAGAATAGTCGCTTCCGTATGTAGGTATGGTTAATTGTTTTGTTATAGTTACGTGTATTATATATTTTTTAACTTTTTAAAGTTATTTATTGTATTTTAGTCAGATTTTTTAATTGATCATGTACAGATTTATGTTCAGTATCTCAAAAAGTCTTTCTTGTATATACAACCGAGAATTGAAATACCTCACTCTGGGCAACCAAGAAGCTATATAGAGAGAGTGACATAAAACTCCCCTTAAGAACGTACTTTTTCTGCTTGGACTTTTAGCAATTTTCCTCGTTTTTCATCTATGTCTATGCTTAATTCATTCAGGAATGGATTGTGTATTACAGCTGTTTTTTACATTTTTTTTTCATTTTTTTTGATTTAGGGATGGTGTCGTGATTTAGATAATAATATTTTTATTTTTCCCTTTGAAATACTTAGATTTAAGTCTTTCTATATACATATTATGGTCTGAAGACAGTCTCCTGTCTTACTGACATTTAGTTTTCATGGTTTCGTTTTTTTATTCTTGTTTTACAGAAATGCTTTTAACATGTATATTATTTATTGAAAACAAATGATTTTGTTTATCTAGACTTTCTTTTTACTGTTTGATTACAAGATGTCTAGTCTAATACCTATCTTTTTTGTATTTATACTTTAAAATTTGAAAATGAAATTTATAATTTCCAAATAACTGGAGCAATGTTTACACTACTTTGTGAAAATTTTAACTCTTAGATGATGGGGGTGGTTGTTAACCTTTCCCCAAACCTCATATTATTCTAAATTTATATAAGTTATAAATGCATTATTTCTTGTACCTATTTTAAAATCATGTTAATCCTACCTCGTAATATCCCCACCACCACCACTAGTACCTAAATAAAATCTGAAAACGCTTCCGATTGGAATGAAATGTGGCATCAATGTACTTTAAATTCTCTTCGTGTTTTTTTTGTAAAAACTGTTATCTCAGACCCTCACAAGTTTACCAATGGCCCTCTAAATAAATTGATTCTGAAGTTAATCAAATATTGACAAAAGTTGAATATTACGTTGTATGGTACCATCAGTAGCAATGTAAGTTGCAGCTACGGGGTGTTTCCTACGAGTTGGAGTAAAAATTCTAATAATTTACAGATTAGGTACATATTAAATATATGTGTAGGTATAATAATAAAATTTGAATCAAGTAACGAAACGACAGTTTAACTAGAGTACAAGTATCATATTCAACTTTTGGCAGCCATCATGTTGCAGTCGCTGGAAGATATATTTCTTAATTGAAACCAATAGTTCTTTGGGAAAGCGATTGAACTCTGTGATTATTGCACTTTTCAACTCGGCTAATGGTACGTGTTTTATATGCGAATATTGTTGGCTTCTATATGCATTGTCGCATGACAGGTCTAGACTACGTTGGGACAGGGTGTTGGTTCAGATTTGCTAACCCAACAATCTTGAAATTGAAACTAATTAATAATATGCTTTATTTTCATCAAAGTGTCAAACGCACAATGTTACAGAGTACCTATAAAAAAGGTTAAGTTAAATATGAGAGGATTATAATAACAGATTAGAATGTCATGTATGCAGCAGACGAGTGATAAAATTCTTCCTGTTAGCAGGGGTTAAAACAGGGATCAGGAAATCGTGTACGGAGGTTGTGTTTGTGGTCGGTAGGAGGTGGTAGAGGATATGCGCTTTGTTCGTGGTTAATTTTCTAAACAAATTGGCATCGGCTTTATCAAGACGGCTTTGTAAGTCGG
>JAUYWI010077308.1:0-24853 GCA_034780595.1 Parotoplana pacifica
TTTAATTTTGGTTTAGCTGATTTTATATGAACAGCTTCTTTTATTTTGAGAAAAAAATCGTTATTTGCATTATCTATCATTTTAAAATTAGATTTAGGTTTAGTACTAAACCTAAATCTAATTTATAATTATAGTTTTCTATATTTTTCTAAACTTTTCTAAATTTGTAATACTTAGGTCCTAGTGAACCTACACACAAAATGTAAAATCAATCAGACAAAGTTTATATTTTGGAACTGATGACGTCATCGGCCCCCATATTAATTTTTTTACTAAATTTCAGCCCAATCGAATCATGGGAAATATGAAACACCCCCACCCTGTGACCACACATAGAAGCGGAGGGATTAAAAGAAATTAGTCAGTTATTTTTCAAAGACAACAAGATTTTTTTACAAAACTTAAAATATAGGTATTTTAAAATAATTTTTAAAACACTTTACAATAAATCTATAGCCTTTACAGAATATTATTATGTTCTCATCATTACTATTGATACCTGTGCATGTATTGATAAAAGCAGATAAGGATAGTGATAACTGTTATCTTTATCTGCTTTTATGAATACGGGCACTGCCCTCTACCAAATTTCCATACCTAAGTCAAAATTGAGCAACTCAATCTAAAAGGTTGCCATCATCAAAAATGGAAAATGTACATTGTTTACATTTCAATCATTTTATATAGAAAGACATAATATTTAGTAAAATTAGCAGAAGTAGATAAAAATAATTCAATAGCTACATTATTTATGTTGTAAAACTCCTACAACTGTTATAATCTCGTTGATTGCAAGTATTTTTACTGCAATTTGATTAAAACTAGGTTAAGCCTTCCACCTAGGGATCCATGATGGTCTTAATGCCGGGAGATCATGGTTTTACATAGGAAATGTGTAGGATGTTGCAAGTTTTATACAACCATCTACAACCATCTATAATACTGCAACTTGATGCGCTAATAATTATTATATGCGTATTGAACATTATGTAGGTGACAAACCATTTTTTTTAACTTTGTGACTTTGAATAATTCCATTCTGTCAATTTGCCTGCCAATCACTCTTACTTATATACAAAAGTCTTACTTGACCAAGAAGATCTCAATTCCTGTTTTCTGTGATGATTGCATTTTACCTGCATTTTAGATATCCATCAAGTTTCCTACTGTACTAGGAAATCAAACTAGAAATATTGGAAGGTAATACTGTACAGAGAATGACATATTTTAGTATATCACCATCTTAAAATAGCGAGTTAACATTGATATACATATCTATCAAAAGTACTATTACAATGCGAGATACAAAAACAGATAAGGCAAATTCAAATACTAAGTTGAACGGAAATCTTTTATTTAAATGATTGGCAAACGACTAAAAAATTGTAAGTAATTAAAACTGACTTAGTAACAACATAGAGTAAAACTAAATTTTGAGTTCAATTGGGTCCATGGAACTAGAAACTAAATTATATTCTTTAAAAATGTGTAGGTATTGTATAATATGTAAACTAAGAAGCATGTAAGTTTTAAATAAATTAAACAAACTGCAACTTGTCTTTTAAATAACTGACCGTCTTATTGTTCTTCTAACTAAAGTCAATTTTTATTTAAACTGAGTGGAATTGTCAACAAAATCAACTAGTTAGAAGATAAATTATGCTAATAGGCATTTCTTTATGTTATATTTTAGTTTAAACAGAATTAGGTCTGTAGGTATAGGATAGGTACGCGTCGTACAATAAAATTAAAAAACAAAAATCATACAATGAAAATAATTGACGTTGTAAATATCAAAGTAATTTAGTAGGTATAGTTTCTACACGGAATAAGGAAGAAACGCTACTACCTACAACCTATGAGAGGATTTTTTTCACAAAACACTAAAAAGTACCTAGTCTAGTAACCTAGTACGTCAAATTAAACTAATTGTAAAATATTATCTTTTTTAAATGGTAGATAGGAAACTCAGACGACAATATTGACTTGTAATAATCAGAATCAATATTAAATTATTAAAACATAGTAAAAATAATAGTATAAAAAATATATAATATAAAAAAATTATGATAATAATTCATATTGACAATTTACAAAATTGAAATTTTATTTAGAAAAGATATAGATAATAGAGGTAATATAATTATTTCTTGTTATAAATAGGAGATAACTCTTTTAATAGATTATAGGTAGGAACTTCTTTAAAAATAGACAATAACTTTTAAATTAATTTGATCGACACCCCCATTCCACGATGACTTCATAAGTCTCAACAATTAAACTTGGTTCGATTGACCCCAAATTTACCATTAGGAAATAAGTAGGCACTTAAATAGCTTTAAAATTTTATGTTTTTCGGTTTTACTCACCAAATTTGAAGTCAATCTGACAACTTATTGGCTCGATTCCCTTTTCCCCAAAACTCATTTACCAAAAATTTCAGCTCAATCTATCTATTCAAAGTGTGATATTCTAGGGGGGGGGTATATTTCTCCACCATCAGCGGCGTATTTATATTGATGGCTTCTCAGTCACGGGTTAATTTAATGCAAAAAGTGAAAAAATCTTAATTATGTTCATCGGACAGATAGAAGCCTATCGAAAGCATAAATCGAAAAGTATCTTCTAGTGCTATTAGGACGGTATATAGGCACATGAACTAAGTATCTAGAAATAAAATGATAAATGAGCAAAATAAGATAGAGAAGTTAAAGAACATTAGTAAAACCTGACACATTACAATTTACAGGATTAGGTAAACGCTGTGATTTGGCAAAAAACATTTACCTACATAGTACGTACAATTTTTTCCAAATTCTCAAAATAGATACTTTCACTATCAGATATAATTTGATTTACCAAGCTAACAGAGCCTACCTATTTTGATACATACCTAGTTTTTCTATACACAATTACACATACGTAATTTAAAATAAAGACAATACAAATCTCTTAACAATATATACAAAGTCATTTGAAGTGAAAAAAATCACTATATGGAGATGCATATAACCATTTATATTATTTTCATTAATTGAATTTATAATTTATATCTTTCTACAATCTGGAACAAAATAATTTTATATCTCTGCTTCTGCTTCTGTAGTTGCTATTCCCAGTTGTATTAGAGTGCTTGATATGAATAACAAGTAGCTGAAAACTAGAAACGTTTGACTTGAAAAATAGTTTCTTGCAATATACTGACAGTAAATACTTGACCAGACCAAGTAAAATATTAATAATATTAGTCAAAATACGTTTTAGTAATTTTGATAAGATTAAATAGAGATAGCGGATGACATGTCACGGAGCGGCAAGCGACAAACATGACAAAACCGGATGAATGAGTGGGTGAGTGAGTTGTAGTTGACAGTGAAACCAAATCAACAGTAGGCAGTTTAAAAATAGGAAAAAGGCTACTAGATTAAGTGGGTGCTGAACAAAAGATTACTCAGTGAATAGTGAAACAATGTATCTTGGATTATGTATATTAATTTATTCAATTCTTATTAGGAGCATAGTGACTTACCAAGGGCACCCAGTCGAAGATAGAAACTGGTAGCAATTGGATGGCTTGAAAAATTGTTCAGTAGCATAACTTTGGACTTTCTTTGATCAACTATATTTTTGACAGTGTTCGCTCTAAGTAGACCAGTTGTGTTGTTGAGAGAAAAATTTGTCATGTTGTAGGTTTCAGCGGTGGTACTGTGTCGCCCAGAATACCACTGGGTCGAGGCAGAAAAACGTGCAGAATCTGGATATAGCACGTCACTGCTCCGTAGAAGATAAGAATAGACATAGCATAAGAAAAGGATGCTCACCGAATATAAGTAGATATAAAATCCCTGTTGAGAAAAATAATTTTTACAATTTAACAACTAGCTTTAAATAAAAAGCTCATTAATTATGATAGATATTTGTACCAAATGAAAACAAATAGAAACTTATAAATACAAAGTAATCAAGAAACTTCTTTTTATTTATGCAAATCGTTGAGTTACCTACTAAAAATGGCAATATTGATTAAAATTAAAAGCAATATAATTCAAAAAAGATTTAAAATTGCTATAAATATACATAATTTTTGCAATGTTAATTATTTTAAAAAATTAATTGGAATCCAAAATTTAAATTACAATAAATATCAAATACATTTTATAAAATCACAAATCAATAAACTGAAAGCATTTCTTTTGGGAAAAAATATTATTTATTTTCATACATTTTATTTTCATCGTTCTGTTATTCGTTAGGCATTATTTGATTGTATTTTAATTACTATTCAACTTATTATTTATTTTATTTTGATTGTGATTTGTAATTAGATCTTGAATATTTTGATAATTTTTAAAATGATGGAAAACTGTATTAACAAAATAAAGTAATGCTGGAAAGGTCCCTAAGATATAATAATAGTTATGCTAACAAATGAATTTCCTCACACTAATAATGCTTCAAAGTGGATTTTACTATATAATTTGTTTTTAATTATTTTTATTTTTTTTGTTAGAAACTTTTTTACTTTTTGTACTTTTTGCAAACAATCAATCAATTTTTAAAGCAATAGCAACTAAATGGCACTAAAAAATCTCTAAACAGCTAGAAAACCTGTTCAACTTCCCTCTAAAGCAAAATAATCAATAAAAAGCACACACATGCTTAGGTACTTAGTACAAAATACAAATTATTGTCAGCATGTTTTAGAGCTAAAACTGATTTTAGTCAGCCATTTCTCGTCGCAGCGGCCTTCATGAAATAGAAAAATAAGTAACCATAATTACCGGGCAGTATTGCCAACCAAATTGTTTTTATCCAGCGTAAAACGGCGAGGATTTGTACGTCAGTGACATAAAAAGACAACTGTTACTTAAGATGTAAACAGTTTAATAGGTAATAGTTCAGATACTCGGACCAAAAAATTAGAAGTTGATCAGGAATTGATAAATAATATTTGTTTGCCTTTCTGTATCCCACACAACAAATGACACTTGATAATATATGGCGCATAATAGATAGAGCAGCAGATTTTTATCTTCGATGAAGAAAAGTAAAATTACCCTAAGATCACGATGACCTCAAGTAGTTCAGTAGCCTTTTAAATTTTGTATAGGTAAAATCCCAATTTCAAAATGAAAGACTGAACATATTTTCTAACGATAATTTCTAAATTAGTTGTTTCAAATAGATTAACAATTTGGCTAGTGCAAATAGTATTTATATAAAAAATACCCATATCCAATTATTGCAAAAACTAAGATCTAGATAGGATACATAAATGCTTACCAAAAAATGTTGATTTCTTCTAAACATTTATTTCCATCATTGGATTTTCGGAGCTTCAATTTTATTTTTTTATTGTGAAATTTTTCATGACATCATAATAACTTAATATAAATAGTTGAACTGTTGTATCAAAGAGTGGTCACCCTTAAATATCGTTGATTGCATTTTTGTACCAAAATTTACTTTGCCGTCCCCATTCACAATTAATTTCGTATTTAATTCAAATTACTTCTTTATATAAATAAATCTCTAAAACTATTGTTATGAAAATTATAATATCTCTAATGTAATTTAAAAGCCAATTATCTTCATTTTAGAAAGTTATAGGTACCAATCATAAATTTATCAAATTGAAACAGCTGGTTTAATCGTTTCAGTTATACATATATATTTACTGTCATATATGAAAATCAAATGCCTAAAATTGTTTATTGAACACAATATTATTTGTAGATTCATTATACCCATTTTGAAATATTTCCTAACGAAATTAGTCACCACATCTTATTAACTACTTAATGAAACATTCATATAGTATGTACTTTTCATTTATAAGGTTAACAATATTATTATCACCTGAACATACGAAGATAATTTTATGATTTGCCATCGCCAGTTAATAATGATTAGTTATCCAAACAATAGAGCTGCATTAGATTTCTTCATGATGATTCTATTATATTAATAAATTAAATTCCCAGGTGGGAAATTTTTTCTGTATAATAGGTCGTAGGTACCTACTACATGGCTTGTAAACCTAACGAAGTACATAATGGACAAGTCTATTCTTAACACGATGATTATCATTAATGCCTATTCGATCCATGCTATACAATAATGGTTGCTCAATTTACATGATTGTTCAAGAAAAGACTTCTCTAATGCAGAAATCTAATAAACATTCCCTAGAAAACATCAAAGACAGTGCCGACGTTTGAGTAGTGTAAATAGCCTGTTATGGGGAGAATAGTTTGACGAAGTCGATGACGAGAGTCACTAAAAGAAAACAATATGTAAATCACTAAAATTTAAAATGAAAAGTCTATTTTCAGACTGCTTATCTGTATCAAATTTAATTGAGAAAAATCAGAAATATCGTTTATGAGTTGATAAAATGTGTCTAGTTATATGTATATTCTTAGGAAAGTACTTTGTGGTTAAAGAACATGAAAACATCTAGAATTAAAATTTACAACTGAAACTATACTCACAACAAAACTTAATCATTTTAATAGTTAACCTAGTAGGTTTTTATAAAATATTATGAGTGTAATAAATCTTTATATTAAGCAGACACTTATCATAAAGGAAGCGATGATGGTAGTAGATTTTACCGAAGTAAGTAGTGAGCATTAAAGTGTATTAGAATTTCAGAAAATGGATTAAAATTAATAGATTGTGTTAAGTAAAAGACAAAAATAATTGATCCATAGTTATTAACTTTGTTCAATTTGAAAATAGAACATTTATAAACTCTAAATAAATAAAGCAATCGAAAATCAATAAAAAACATACAATGAAAAAATTCAATGCTAACAGAATAATCACAGACCTAATTAAACTCCTATTAATTTAAATAGACTAAAGATATTATTATTATTAATATTTGAAACAATGTTCCTACCAAGACTTACATTGGTTCAAATATTAATTTCAGATAATTTTTTTAGGAACAAAAGTCCACAATGAAAGCTTTCTTTCTATTTATTTTTTATAAGATATGAAGAAATTTTTACAAATATGTACTACATATTAGGATTAAAAAAATATGTAGGTACGCTCATTTAATTATAAAAAATCTGGGTTTGATCTAGGAAATTGAAATCCAAAAGATTGTTTCTTTCTGGAATCAAGTCAATCACTAAAATTAATAAGAAAACTCCATGTGTTTGATGCATTCAGTGGAGTCAGGTCCTGAAATCAAAGGACCTCATTTTGAGACTTAGTACAACCGGCGTTAAATGTACAACTGGCCTTAAATTTTTTTCGATTGTCATATAAAAACAATCGATCAACTATGTATTAGCGTCAAAGTAAGTAGATGTGGTGTTAAAAAGTGATCAACTAGTGTTGAATATTTTGAGTCTAAAAGTTGACCCTTGTTGTAGCATTTTATTGTTCGTTTTAAGCATCTTAGTTTAGGTGATATAAATGACGTTCATTTTTAATCCAATATTTTCAAAAATACCTTGATTAGATAAATAACTTTATTTGTGGGTATATATACTTAAATTTAATTTTCTTATTATTTTATTTTAGTGGATGACAGAATAGCTTTTAAAATGTTTTAATACGCGTGGTCTAAATTAGTATTTTGGCATCAACCATTATGCTTTATGGCACATTCTTCTGTAAGAACTTTATTTACTTAAACTGCAAAAAATGAGTGGTACAACCTGTGTTAGAAAAAAAATTAACGTCGGTTATACACTAAACTAAGATGTATTTTAAAAACAATCATCTAGAAATAGAACTGCTACAACTAGCGTCGTTTTTTGGATTCAAAATTTTATTTTTTAAATACCACTTTTATTTCCTTTAACGTTAGCTGTGTCCCTGGTTAGCTCCCAGCTCAACATTGCCTTATGGGCTTTAGAGATTGTTAAAAGTAAACTAACCACTTAAAACGTTAATAGGTCCGCTAACTTCGAATCGGAATTTTAAATAATTGGCATTTTTAACACAAAAATTATGACACATCGAATTGTCATTAATAGGGTTATTTTGTGGATGTTTTATAATCTACCAACATTTGAGGAGGCATATTTCCTAATTACATCTTGCATCGTGAAAGTACTTATTATTCTAAATAAACAACGCACCCGATATTTTAGTTCCTCTCCCCACTGAATTAATTTTACTATAAAAAGTAAAAAGTCAATAACAATTCAGAAATGTGTAATATCATAAACGGTTTAGCTAGGTATTGCAGACCGGATGGTCTAATGGTATATTCACTTTCGACGCTCATCATATCCTATCAGAACTTTCTCAGGGATTGGAAACAAGACGAAGTAGGTAGGTACACCTCATCGAGCAAACTGTTTCTTTAGTATAAAAGACGGGTGCATTGGGATAAACCAAAGATCCAATAGAGCGCAGATCAGTTGAATGTTGCAGTCCGATTAATAGTTAGCCTTTCAATAATATATAGCTATGAGTTTCACACTTTAGCTCAAGTTAATATTCCTTGCACAAATGTAAAAAAGTTGTTTCTCTTGTGAACTTCAACTTCCTTCAATCTTTAATCTTCTCAATAACTTCGAGCTAAAATAATATGTCTCTGCTGAAGAACACGGCGTCTGTACAGATAACTATAAACCGTTTGTTGAGTAAAATCAGATGTAGCTACAACTACATACGTGACGATAGACGAGAAGTACACGCTCCTTTCAATTCTTGATCGAAGCAGAAAATGTCTAACTTTGGAAACTAAAGCTTGGCATAAATATTATGAATAGACTGAAATATTTGATAAGAAAACGTCTCATTCTAACAACAACTTACAAATTGAAAATTAATGAGAATATAGAAATAACCCATTAGCACGTTATAAGGATATAAACAAAATATCTGTTTTTTCAAACTATATAAAAAATAATTACGACATTAAATAAAAAGGAATAAGAAAATTTAAAATAAAACCTCGATAACATTGCTTGATAATGATTAAAATACAGGGGTAATTTCATTTTAATTGTATTAACTTACTAAAACTTATCCCTCCCATTAATAACATTTATACGAGTATGGAGCGCTTGATTCAAAAGCATGAATGTGTATATTACGTACAAGGATGAGCGTCTATTTCAAATTATTAAATTAAATTAAATTAGGTATGCCTGAACCACGACATTCGTGGCATAATTAAAGGAACCAAATTCTTTTTGTTGTTTCTTTTTAGAAAGCAATAGTAGAATTTATTTAAAGCAAAATTCAAATAAAGCAAAAACTAAAGATTTACCCAATTAAAGGACAAGCCGACCTTCAATAGGAAAGCATTTTTATAACAGCATCATATTTTGTCCTCTAATTGTGCGCCTTCATACGCAACTGTTTTATATTTTCCAATCACAAACCTAGTTACTTGAAATTCCTAAATCCATTAGTTTAACTATTTCAATTTTAACTGATTTTTTTTATAATATTTAAAAAAGTATTAAGGGCTTTCCAACATTTTTTTAAGCTCCCAATTACCTATGTCAGCACAATATATTTTTAGAATTAAGGAGTTTAGATGAAATATCGCATCTAATTTAATTAAAAACTATGTACTTAGTTTATTTATAGATTGGCCAATAAGGCCCAAACATGGTTAGCTCTCCTAAAATAAATTTCACAAATTCTTGAAATAAATTAAATTAAATGTGGTTGGCTATATTTTTTAGGTTGGTATGGCTCTGACTAGATATTATTAAGTAACTAGGTATTTCAGTACACGAATTAAATCATTTTTTAAGATTTTAGAGCTAACGAATTCGAAAATACAATGTCTAAGGAAACTAAGATTGTTAAATTATTTTTAAATTATGGTTTGGACCCAGCAATGTATAATTTAACTACACTTTTAGTTTCCCACCTTTGTTAGCTCTAAAATCTTTAATAATCTTTAATTATTGTACTGAAATATTTAGTTATTTAAAAATATCTAGTTAGAGCCATACCAATCTAAAAACTCTAGCTCTAAGTAAATTTAATTTAATGTATTTCAAGAATTTTTGCAATTTGTTTTGGGAGAACTAATCATGTTTTGGGCCTTTTGGCCTATCTTACTTCATTTAGTTTTGTTTTATTTTAACTAAATATGTAGATAACTCTTAGCAGGAAATCTATTTTTAGAATGTTCACATTTTCTCTATAAATTACCAGAAACTGCTAATTATTTAGTCTATTTTATATATCTCATGAACCCTAGATCGTAGAAACTTAATATGTGTGCCAAATTTCATCGAAATCGGTTAAAGTTCAGAAAGAAGAAACAATTGTTTAAGCATTCACAGTTCAAAACCACTGAGCCAATTTCTATAAAATTTACACACATTGTTCAAATTGTACGAGCTAATAGATGTCCAAAGTTTAGCCCATTTCAGAAGTCGTATAATACTCTGGTTGCTAGCTCATATGGCCTACTTAAAGAATTAGACGGTACCTACCTACATTTCCTAAATGCAACAATTAACTAAAACAACATTATCCTTGATAGGTTCCATTTGGTATATTTACAAAATAAATGATAGACGAGCTTAAAATGAATTTCCAGCCACATCCCCTAACAATTAAATTAGATTAAATTAGCTGTAAATTGCAGCTAGGAATTAATTGATTTACAACATACATAATTATAAATTTTGCTAGATCTTGATCCACTTTTAGAGATCAGTCTATTTATGTGTGCAAAAGTCAGTATAGACTAAAGAGTATAATTTGACAGTCAAGCAGCAATATAATATTAACACTTTGAATGTGCATTTACTGATCGCTTATTAAAACAATAGGAATAGATAATGCTTTACATAATTATATTTATGTATGTTTTTGTCTATTTTCCTATTACACATCATACCACGTATAAATTTTTTTACAATGATCCTAATATTGCAAATGAATTAAATCTGGTGACCATTACTCTATGCTGGTGACTTAATAAATCAATTAACCGAACATATTATTCAGACTTTTAGATTTCTGCTGATATATCTGATGTTCCTTTTGATTTATACTGATCTAGCTGATGTCCAATATACAGATCCGTGTGCTGTAGAGCACAACATGATCAGACAAAGAATTACGATTTATTTTACAAAAACACTTAGGTTGGTAAAGCATATCTAAATATTTTCAAAAGTGCATAACATATACATTTTTATGGAAAAAAATATGTAGGTACAAAGTACATACCTAGAACAAAATTATGGTTATTAGGATTTTATGTACCTAAATGTTAATAAGATGAGGTGATTAAAAGCGTAATCTTCATCTTTTTAAATTCCATGAAGTTCTTTTCATGACAAATACAATATAAACAAGAGACAAGAATAAAATGTTTCCAAACGTCAATTAACAGCAGGTAAGGGATAGGTAAACTAATAGATATTTTATGTATTTTAAATAACGAGTATGTAGGCACCCAATGAAACATTTTAAAAACGTATGCAACTGTGAAAATACCATATAGCGTGATTGATTTGTCAATTATCAGATTATAAACAACTAAGTCTTTAGAATTTTAAACAGTGCATGCAATACCTACATTGAAATAGTCCTTATTGAAATAATTAATAAAAAGAAATTTGGACCAAATCTTTAGCTGCGTTAAAAATATAATTAAGAGATGAACTAGAAAAATTGACAAACCCTGAATAAACATTACCTTGCCGGTTTTAATTATTTCTGTTAAAAATCTTTAACATGTTCCTTAGTTTAAATAATCTAACTGATATAGGTGATTGAAAAAAAATTCTATTAGAAATCTTTGAAAGATAAGTATTAATTTACGATCATTTGGTTTATTTATTCCGAAATAAAAACAACACAAAGATTACTTCGATATCGCTGTATTTAAAATCTAATACCATCATAGAAACCGATTAGATATTCCCCCTAGTAGTGTGAACATACCTCATAAGCATGCACTGGGACCATCGAAGAAGTGACTTCTGATATTGGAAGTAGAATTCCCAGAACAGTTAGCAAGAGAGCATAAACTACAGATGCCAAATTAAATAGATCCGCTCTAAAAAATAGGAATAAAAATCATAACATACATAGTTTGTAATTTAATGTTGTTCTAATTTAGGTATTTTCTATCAACCAAGAATCTAAAAGCAAATGAGTTCACGAATTGTAGGTAAAACACAAAGTAGGTATAGCATGTTAATGTTATTTTTTAAATACAAGCTTATATGAAATAAGAAACCTAATAATTATAGCGGAAGATACCTACATAAATTTCTAAAATGAAACAATACAATAACAAATTTACACAATTAAATGAATATTCACCCATATTAGGCGCTCGTTTTAATCCTCTCGCATAGGTATTAAATCATTACAATTCTATCGATTGAGATGATGATTTATGTCCATTAAAAAATGTCAACTTTCATCACTCAATAATAGTTAGAAACTAATTGTTCATTTCAAAGCTAAATTAAAACTCATCGAATAAACTTTCCGTGACTTCATCTCTAAAGTAAAAGTTATTTGTAACTTACATTCAGGTAGATCCTACTACTATATATAAATATGTAGAAACATAAATCAATTTAACTGTCATAAATCATATTTTAATAATATAGTGATCAAAATTATCATCATCTACCTAAAATAAATTATTTACTAAAAATCTACAAGCATAAAAACAGCAATAAAAATCTTTACATAAGACAAAACAAAAATTTAAGAATATAAAATATAGAACTGTAAAATAGGTTTAGATACCACCTACATTTTTTAAATAATATAATTTTGTAGTTCAAACCGCTGTTTATAATCATAATATAGATTTAATATATAACTTGTATTTTGATCGCTACTTATGTACTTATCAGTAAGTAACTATGCCATATTATTAAAATCGATAAATAACCAAAAATATGTATCTTAAAATCATTTTACATTTAAACATTATTTTTTTCTCATTACTTTTATACGAATCTCTTCATAGATATCTAATTAAAACATTGACAAAATTATCTTTTAAAATACATAGCAATTATAGTATTTATCCGTTAGGATAATGAAATAAATGGGAAAGGACTGCTATACAGGAATGATATGGAGTTATTTTGTATATATAAAAATTAACTATGCCATATTATTAAATTCGATAAATAACCAAAAATGTGTATCTTAAAATCATTCTACATTTAAACATTATTTTTTTCTCATTACTTTTATACGAATCTCTTCAAAATTATCTTTTAAAATACATAGCAATTATAGTATTTATCCGTTAGGATAATGAAGTAAATGGGAAAGGACTGCTATACAGGAATGATATGTAGTTATTTTGTATATATAAAATTAAATATTTATTTGCATTATATAAATAGAACTTATATTTCTATGCTTCTACATATGTAAAAAACATACATATTGTCATTTGCAAATTGTTTTAAAATACAAAAATGTAGCTAAATACTCAGGTTACATGGATACTCTCTATAAAAATAACTGTTTTTCAATACAAAACCTATTTAAAAATTTGATTTTTAAAAATCACAAAAGAGTTCATATAAAAATTATTTCACCAATCTACAAAATGTAGGTATAATAAGTGATAATTACTATTAAAGAACAAATGATCAAACAATATTAGAGAGATGTTAAGTACAATAGGTATTGTATTTGGTGTGTGTTTTCTTGATAAAATTTCTTATGAGCTAGGACTTCTGAAATTGATGTTCTTTTTTCAAAATCTGTATCTTAAACAATTCAAAACTAAAGATGGTTAATGAATTAACTTTTACCATGTTAATATAGTATGTGCAAATTTCATGAAAATGGGTTTGACAATTTTCGAACTGTGGATGCATAAGGTTAGCATCACCCCTGACAACAAGATGTTCATGAAGCTTTTCTTAAAATCATTAGTAATAATAATATTTATTTTATTAATTTTTATGGTCTTTCTGAAACTACATACATTTGCTCCAATTGTTATTCATTTTTGACTAGTGATGATCACTTTAATAATATTATCAAACAAATTCATGAGATCGACAGTAATCCATCACAAAACTAATAATTGTCAAATTGTTACACAACATTCTATCACTTATATTACTATCAATTTTCCCAGAATATTAACTATTTTAATCAATAGATTTAGAAATACTCTGGTAGACTTACTAAAAACTGCAGTAATGTAGTTGTTCCTAATTATATGTATATCTTATAATAACCACAATTATGATATTGTTGGTATTTGTCGTATTGGTTCTTCAATCAACCGTGTCCATTACATTTCTTTTATAAGGAATATTCATTGTTGGTTTAGATGTAATGATTCCATCATCACTAAAGATGTTTTTGATTTGCCTTTTATTTCAACTAGTGTTTATTTTGCCTTTTACATTTTGAATAATAACTATATTATGGGGAGAGTGACGGTTGTGTACACATAAAACTGGTTAAAACTCACCTCTGAGGGTCTTAAGTCCCGCACCATATTTCTTGTTATTGTTTTGCATTTTAACTATTTTACTTTTTTCATATCTGACCGGATTGTTTTATGGTACTTTCAATCGCCAAGCTTGACTGGCCATCTGATCATGTTTCAGCTTGGGTGTAGAACAAGATGCACATGATTTGATCTTGAAGGGATGTTGTTTTTGTGTTGAAGTCATATTTTGGCTGGATTACATTCATTACTATGATGTTAGTACTGATATTATTACAGATACTATTTATTATTTTTTATTTTGAATGTTTGCTGCATAATGTAGAAAGTCAGTTAAAAGAAGTTCGTATGTAGTAATTGTGGTCCTATATTCATAAACTCAAAGTTAGGATAAATATTCCTTATTGCTAAAAAAATATTGGCGTCTTTATCAATCGTATATAATATTTTTAATTTTAGTTTGATCCCGTTTCGGTATCTATTTCTTTGTATTTGTGTTTTTCTTTGTTTATCGATTTTTCGTTTATTTTATGTTTTAGGTATTTGCTGTTTGTCTTGTCTTGTACCTAGTTTTCCGGATATGTAATACGTCATCTTTTGCATAGATGATTTCAAAGGTTGGTCTTAAGACCAAAGCCTCTGTTGGTCTTCCGTTTATATATATTTTCAGAACACATCTTAAAATGAAGAAACCCTTTTAGAATGTTGTAATGAAGTTATCGTTCTTTGGGTACATAATGAGGAGAAAGAAAGACCACAGCATCGAGAAGTACCTACCTAATGTTAGGGATCTCTAGAGGCCTAGTGCTCGTTGGATCATTGACGAAGTAAAAGAAGCCACAGGTAAAAGACTCGAGGAGTTGCGGCACCTATTGTCTACCCTTTAGTCAGTTTAATTTAACTCTTAGTGTTTGTCAGAGCCTAATGAAGGACTTTGTTGTCTGAAAGGTCTAGCTAACTTTACAAAAATAAATGAAATTTTTTACTTCCTAAGTTTTTTTGTTTTTTATCATGCTACGCAAACATCAATTTATTAACATTGTACATATCTTCTAAACTACCTCCTGACTAATTTTGATCAACTTTGATATGGGAGTCTGGATAAATTTTATTTAGTTCAAGCCAGTAGACCATTTGGAGTTTAAATGGTACATTTTGAAGAATCCAAAAAGATGAGTTAGCAAAGCTAAGCTTTGGATCTAACATCCAAAATTACTATAAATTATGATTATAGCTATATCTACTGCTTTCTTATAGCTGAGGTGCACAATTTATAAACAATAACAGTTTTCATTCTAAACGATTGAGCGATCTGCCACAGAATCCAAGACACTTAGGCACCCCAATTTGTAAAAGAAATAGTCTTACTCAAAACTGTACCACAAATTCTGTTGATAAGGATTTGTCAATCGTAAAGTTCCAGTGATTAATGTACAAATAAAACAAATATAAATATTTTATCAATATTATGCTGTCGAGATCATTTTCCGTTTCAATTGAAATAACACCAGTTAATATCTAAAGATCCCTTATTTTTATGTGTAGCTAGTAATATTTAATGCCAAACCATAAAGCTGTCAATATGTTAACTTATTGAAGTCAATAGACTCTAAGAAAGTCCAAAAAATGATAATATATATACATACGTATGTATAGTGTAAGAAACAGGTTTGTATTAATTCATTATATTGATTAGAAATACCATTATTATCTAAAATCGAAATAAAAATATTAAATTATTTTGTTCATAATTTGGTCAAAAATATAAGCTATAATATCTCTGTCACTAATAGAAATCGCTACTTAAACAAGCAAGTCAGTTTATTTTTTAGTATTGATTAAAAAAGCAAATAGCAAAAGAACATTTCTAATACCCCAAAATTCAGAAATAAGATTATTAATTTAATGGACAAAGTGGAAACATTATCTAGAGCATGAATATAACATACCTAATTAATTAAATTTACAACCTCTTCGTCTAAGTATGTATACATATATACAGTTAAATACTCATATTGATACCTAAATACTACTTGTGTGAAAGAAAATAATATTCAGTTATGTAGTTTGATTAACATATGGTACGTATCTCGAAGGCACAAAAACAGCTCAATTCAATGCCTAGATTATGTGTTTTATATAATTTGTAAAAAAAAGAATATAAATCAATAACTTTCAATATATTGGTTTATACGTCTTATTATTTTGAATTACTAAAATTAATCAAAGAAATGTTCGCATAAGGTGACAAGTTATTGTAAAAGCATAAAATGCCTTTACTCTTCTTTTAATTTGTCTAAAACAACTTATTAATAATAACAGAGGTAAGTACTATTCGTCGAATATATATATACGAGTATACGAATATACGAGTATGTTGGCAAGGCGAGTAATGAAATTGGAGGCTGTTGTTGACTTGAATTAAAGTGGTATAAGAGTATAAAACGTTTCATAAACGAGCGAGATGTTTATTCAGACATTAGAAACATCTAATACTTACTGTATTGAAGGAAACTGGTGTAACCAATCAAGAATTATTAAGTTAGATTTAAATGATCTCCTACTTAAATAACGTTCCTAAGATCTAGCCCACATGGGAAAGGCAATTAATATTTGTATTGCTTAAATGCACAGTAACGTTCATTGTGATTTTAACAATAAAAATATGTCATATACCCTAAGCATGTCCGTAAACGGCCTGTATCGTCCACAGAAAAACATTACTATGTAATAGCAGATAAGTAAGTTTAGCCATAATATTCGAGTTCGTTCTACCTAAATGAAAACAAACAGAAATACAAATAAATATGTAGGTATATAGGTATTGTTGAGCAAACAATATATTAATTGGTCATGAAATGTTTTTTTAATCACTTTTATATATAACTCTAATCTATAATATAAAATATTTTTCTGATGACAGTGACGTTTAGTTTAGCTAATATTGATTAGAGTTATATGTACCTATATAAAATGTGATTAAAAAAACATTTCATGACCAATAGTATATACCTACATATTAATTTGTATTTCTGTTTAGACCTCAAAGCGATGAAACAAAATAAAATATATATTTAAATCTATAATTGAGTCTATTTGTTTAGTAGGTAGGTAGGTTCATTTCAGCTGATATAATGACACAGAGATGTCGTCGGGAACATTTTATCCATGATCTGAATGTCACCACACCCTTCAGATAGAACACGATAATACCTAACAGGTAGAATTTCCCATGTAATCAAAATCGTAAATTATAAATCGGTCTCACAATATCGCCACTCAGTGTTACACTAAACAGCATCATGATGTGACATCCAACCATGCCTACCCATATATATATATATATTAATACGTATTCATTACCAAAAGCGGTTGCTAACTATTGTGTATCGAAATGTCAAATTTATAAAAAGAAATAAATTAAAATGTTATATACCTTATTGTGCGACGTTGTAGCAATGTTTAACACATTGATGAAAAGTGTAGCTTCACAATAATAACTAATAAAAAGTTTGGAAATTGCAAACAAAATTTAATTAAAGGTTAAAGTACCTAAATTGTGCATTAACTATAATTAATACAGGTAGGTACCGTAAAATATATAGATTTCTAACATACAAATCCAAGAAAATCAAAGTACAAAATTTCTAAAAAGCTTTCATTCGCAAATGTATCAATTTGAAACAAAGAAAATTTACTTAAAAGAAATGCCAAAACTTTATGTATACAAGGCAAAACAATTTTTTTAATGATCTTTCATAATATAATGATGCGAAGTAAAATGAGGTACAGTTTTGTATTCGTTTTATGAGGAATTAAATTAAAATCAAAAAGATTACTGTACAGTCACGGCAGTAGTATGCAGTTCGTAGATATGTTCACTATTATGTACCTGTAATAATATGTTGTATCCGTGTCGATTCTCTTTATACTAAACTGTATTCATTATATTATTATTCGGCGGTAATATGTTCTCTGTCTGATACAGAGCTTTCATAATTTTATTCTTTTTTTAAATGTAACTTCGTCAACATTTTTGTCAATTATAATAAATTTCTTTTCTGAAAAATGAATATGATTTTCGTGTTAACAAATTTACACCTTACATGATGACAATTCTCGACTGTCCCGTTGAAGAGTGTGCTTTTGAAATAGACGCAGCAACCGTACTCATCTAAATCCACGCCACAGCATCCCACAAACCCGCTGGGTCGCAGGGGGAAGGCAAAGCTCTGGCTGTTGCCTGGGGCCTCGAACAAACGAGTTACTTCACGCAAGGCTGTAGTGATCTAGTGGTCGTCAAGATCCTGGGCGATCGCACGTTTAACAAGATCCATAATACGCGTCTCTTCGACTGGAGCAACGGACGTTACAGTGGTACTTCAAGATAGCTTGCCTCCCAAGCAAGTCCAACGACGCAGCTGATGCCACTTCACGCCACCCATCACCTGTCTGTCTAACAAAGTCGCCCCAACCATATCAACTTTCGGCACCTCCGAAGTAAGCCATGCTTTAGAAGTGGTCATTTGTGCGGCCATCAGGCAAGAGGCCGACTAAGTAACATCCCTGCAGTGGCATGACATAGCCACTGCGACGCAAACCGATGTGAACATGAGTCTTTCCAGCAGAGCACCGCAAATTGAAACACAGGGCACCCGTTTGGCGTTATCGAGAGTCAATCTATGTGTATGATGGCGTTAACGTTCATGAAGACCGTGTTGCTGTTCTGCCATCTCTCTGTCAACATGTACTGGTAAACTTCCACGCGGCGCATCAAGGCCAATCCTCCATGGAATTGGGCGCCCGCGTTATCGTTTTCTGGCCAGGGATGACGGAGGGCATCAGCAAAATCCGTGCACCTGAATTGAATGCAACAGGAACGCTCTATTGCAAGCACCACTTCGATACTATCTACACCGTTTGAATCTATGTCCGCCGACCTTTTCGACTACCCGGGTCACCACTTCCTTGTTATGGCGACCGCCTGTCAGGCTGGGTTGAAGTTTATTCCGCCACTTCCGGTAAGGTGGCGCCGCTGGTCTGATCTAGTGCTTGCGCATTTTGTGTATCATTTCGGCGCTCTCGCAAAGTCATCGAGCGATGGGGGTACCGAGTTTACTGCCAGCTCGACATCTGAGTTCCTATCAACCTGGGGCATACGCTATCGTGTATCTGCGGCCTACTACTTATGCACGAACATCAGCCCATCTGGCGCCCTGGACAATTACCACTTCTTGCGCGCTATTCTGCAGCTGAGAAGCACGCCCGATCACGACATGTCGCAGCGGAAATTTTTTTTGGCAGGAACCTCCGCGACTCGTTAACGTTTGTAAACCGCCTGGAAAAGTTTACGCAGCTAAACATTGGACCCACATAGCAGGAGGGTTGAGCAGCCAATAAGACCGCCCTCAAAGCATGATTTACCCGATCAGCCGATTCGCTCAATGTCCCCCCCGTAACGACTCTTCGTATCGATGACAGGTGTTCCATCCAGAATCAAACGGTCAATTTTCCGAAACGTTGGGACAAAAAGTAGTCGACGTTGAAGTGTTGGACCACGACAATTACGTCATCAAGATGGACGGTTCTGGCCGTGACCACCCGCAACAGGTATTTCTTAAGAAAATATTTAATCATGAACATTCAGCCCGAATCGACGTTATGCCTTCTCCATTAGCGACCACTGTCGAACCAACTACTCCCTTGATGGCACCTAACGCAACAATCGTTCCCCCTGCCGCCGCCATTGGCCGCACCTTCGCAGCTGAACCGGCACACAATGTATCACCGCCTGTGGACACAGTGTTGAGGCCTTCTGCAGCTCACATACCTGTGTTGCCGGAACCTCTAGCGCCAACGTCATTGCCACAACGTGATCGCCCACGGCGTCAGATTATAAGCCCAAAATTGTATGATGCGCAAACTGGACAATGGTAACTGTTTTTGGTTTGGTTTTTCTCCAAACAGGGGGATGTACAGTCACGGCATTAGTATGCAGTTCACTATTATGTACCTATAATAATAGTTGTATCCGTGTCGATTCTCTTTACACTAAACTGTATTCATTATAGTATTCTTTTGTGGTAATATGTTCTGAGCTTTCATAATGGAAAACACCCCCGTTAGCGTTTTTCTTAATTTTAGGTAAATGCATTTAAACGTTATTTGGTCAAACTGATAATGAATATTTCCTATGTTTGAATATCTTTGCATAGTATTAGGTTCGTCTGACTATTACAAAATTGTCTAATTTAATGATCAATAATATGTGTCATGGTTCAATTTATGCTTAATATGAGTAACACAGCCTACTTTAATTATCATGTTAATCTTGGTTTCTCTAAGTTATTTGGAAATGAAATGAAATGTATCCATGTATAATATCCTTCAGAACAGTTTTAGATCTCATTAATTTGAATTTAAAATGATTTAAACATTATTTAAAGCATTGATTTAAGACAAAAATAAAAAAACTTTAAACTGCTCTTTGTAAAATTTTTCGAGAAAATGCAGCTTCAGGTTCAAAAGTTTAAAATGCTGTGTCTCCAAAAATATTTAACTTATTTACTTGCCGTTTTGTTTTTTAATTAAAGATAAATATCCATAGATCTAACAATGTATGTCAAATTGCCAACTCAAAAGTATCAAAAATCGCTAATGGGGGTGTTTCCATGATTGCGTGCCATTTTATTCTTTTTCGGAATGTAACTTCGTGAACATTTCTGTCAGTTATAATAAATTACTTCTTTTATGAAAAATGAATATCTTTTCAATTACCTAAAACAATTTGGGGATTGGTTAGGTAGGTATCTATGACCAGAACTTACTTATATATTTCTTCCATCTGATTGGATAACAGCCCAGCATCACGTGGTATCTTGAGAATTGAATGTGGCTGCTGATGACCAGTTGAGGAAGTAATTGCTGAAGGAAGTGAAGAGGGTAAATGGATTTGTCCCGATAATCCGAAACTTGAGTGAACAATGTCAATACTTCGCTGGTGGAATTCGGTCGAACTCTGAGTCTCAGGACTTGTATTACTAATACCTAAAATTTTAACAATAGGTAAAAACAATTAAAATTTTAAGACCAAAAATTAAATCGTTTAGTCTTAAAGTCCATTCTGGGCGATGTAAAAACTTACCGATCATTGTAAGTATTTTAAATATTTCAATTTCAATGTTTAACAATTATAACAAAAATACAACCAGAGATAAATTTTAAAATGACTAAAGGAACGAAAAGATAATCCTTAATTGGATCACTTTTGCCCAAGAAAATGTTTCTGCCATAGCGATTGTCATCACAAAATCAAACGATTTGTTTGCATGTAATAGAAATGTTCTATACATCAGATTAGAGGTTAAACGTATTAGACGGATTCGACAACATAAATACACGAGAAAGCAGTTGCTCGTTTACATATCGTAAATTTTAGTTTCTAGCAATATATAAAGCTTGTTTGTTTAGCATAAATTGGTTGTATTATAAGTACAGTTGCCCAAGATCCATAAAGTTTGTAAACTTATCTGGATTCTACTTTGATAAACAACACAGGCATCATAAAAGTAGGTATAACACTTTTTATTATTTTTGAAAAGTGACTAAGAAATGATACGGTTCAGTCATTTGTGTCCACCGGGAAAACTACTTAAATTGTATTAAGAAACGCTTCGGATATATGCAAATACTGTAAGGAAATTTTAAACGACTAGTCATCTTGCAAATTATATGTCTAGGTATAGATAGTAAGAATTTAATTCTATTTCGATGCAATAATCAAACATTTAGTTCTCTATATCTGGAACATAGTTTAAAACATCATTACAGCATAACATAAAATGGGAATAGTTTCAATATATATATATATATAAACACAAACTCTGTTTATCATTAAAAACCTAAATAAAATGCTCCTTTGATTCCAACTCCCAAAATGAAACACCAACAAAAAAGATAAAGTTATTTAAAACAACGGTCTATCCTGTCATCAAAATAGAAAATAAGATTAGTGATGTAAGTAGTCGTTACATAGTGATATGTATGCCTACTTGGATGGACATCCATCAACACCGGAGTACAACTAAAATGTTTCAACTCTTGAAGAAAACATCAATCGAATTTCAGACCGTAAAAGTTGTTATTCTACTATGTTCTTGCTAAATGATATGAATCATTTGTTTGTTTTTTCGATTCGAATAAGCAATAATTTGCTTAGCCGTGACAATTGCTACGAAAATGAATCAGCACAAATAGTACTCTTTTTTTTACTATAACTATAAATAAATGTAAATCGCCTTCCAAAATTTTATTACCAAAAATTTAGATGCCAAAATGGATATAAAAGAGAACAAATATTTTTTGTAGAAAGCATACTATTAAAAAGAGTTCTTAACTAAAACATCATGTAGGTACAGATTAGTAGGAAAAATGCTAGAAAATAATTAGTAGGTGCCTTCTAAAAAGAAATAATATAATTCAAAATAAATTTGTAAGCCAAAATAATTCATTTGCATATCACTGATCATGGAGATCTCTTGTCACCTAGCTGTCATTACAATCATCATGGAAGGGTCTCAAACTACCAATATTATAAGGTGGTCGATCGGTCATCAATGTATCTATGTACATTGGCTTTTACTATGAATCACCACTAGATCTCTAAACGACATTATAGACAACAGCAACGGCAGCTGTTGACCATTCCTGCAAGGGATAATCATTATTATGTCTATTCGATCTAGAAGATAGTCTTCGTCAGGGATAATTAGTCGTTATCCGGTCGGCTGATAACTACCCATACACATCGTAAAAATGAGTGCAAACCATGTAGATGCAGTTCTAAATGAAATAACGGCGAAGGAAGATGGTAAAAACAATACAGTGTGAAAATTGAAACCCAACGTTTTTATATATTACATATCAAACAAACAATGCACTGCATGTAATATATACGCTGTTGTTCAAATGATATCCGAAAAGTTATTAACACAACACTTTCACTTTCAACTGACCTCCGGATAGCTCCGCCTAATCTTGCCAAACGTCGTCGTGTGAACAAGTATGTTAAATTAATCTGTTCATTTTTATTCCCTGAAGATAATGAAACTGAATTTGTTATTACTCATCACTTATTTTCTTATTTTCAATTGCCCTATTTATAAACCGTTTCTTTTCTTGATTAATCAATCTTAAATCACTCGAGACTCAACAAATTATATTTAGCTGTAATACTGTCATCACACAATACTTACAAAATGAGAAATATAAATCATATTTAAACTAAAACTACATCATACCCGTATCAAGTTACTATCTAGTTAATTGTAATAAATTTTATGGCAAGAGATCCACAAAACTAATACGCCGTTGAAATACTTGTAGTAAGTAATCCTATATACTAATATATCTTATATTTTGTCTCAAATTCCTATTATTGAATGTTTTTGGCATTCGTTTACCAGTGTCGTTTTTCCAACGTGTAGGATAGTCTGTTTGTACCCCCACACACAAACATATTAAATAATGCAAATTAATTTATTAGATCAACAATCAACCTAGAATTAATGTCACTTTTGAGCCAATTACGAATAAATTGAAACATTTTGATACAAATTATGTAGATATTCCTAAAAACAAAATAGGTTTTTATATCTAATTAGATTGCAGCCTAATCCTACTTTATCAATGATATAATTTGTAGTCATAGATTAATAAATGGTGTACTTTAATATAATGAATAAAGAATAATTTAATCATAAAATATATTCTACCAACCTGAATCGGCACCCTGACTCTGTAAAGCTACCCCTCCTCGTACCATTTTGCCATCCACTCGAGTTGTGGGCACAGCTGCTCCACTCACTACACCAGCCAAGCATCTGTTCACGCCGATCATTCCACCACCATGGCGCGCAATCATTTGCGGACCAGAACCGCCACCACCGCTAGAACCACTAGTACCGCCCACACTTCCAGTTCCACTGCCCAGTCCATCCCCACGCAACCCAATGCCGGAATTGCTACAACAGGAGCTCATAGCATTAGAGCCAGGTGATGGGGAAGAGAGAATATTAAGCGGTTGGTGACCTATTAATGGAGGTCGTGGGTTAATTGGTTGAGAAGGAGACGTAGGGCCTAGCTGATGCAAAATGGGATTGTGCATTTCCATCATAGGAGGTATCGAAGGGTTACCTGATTGTGGAGAATATATTCTCCGCATTTGATTTGGTGTAGGTTGTCCAGAACCGGATTGATTTGCAGCATTACTACGAGCTCGAACCAAACGTATTCTACAAACAAGAAATCAAATTCAAAAATGTAAAATTTTACTTTTATGCTTTGATATGAAATATACGAACAATTTATATTACTCAGGCAATGATTATGCCTAGCTGATGAGGCCCAACAAGGCCGAAACAGCTGTCCTGAGCTATCATTTGCGAG
>JAUYWI010077309.1:0-13610 GCA_034780595.1 Parotoplana pacifica
ATATTACTCGCAAATGATAGCCCAGGACAGATGTTTCGGCCTTGTTGGGCCTCATCAGCTAGGCATAATCATTGCCTAAATAATATAAAATTTTCGTATATTTTATATCAAAGCATAGAACTGAAGAAAGTTTGCCAATTTTGCATAAGAAGAAAAAAAGAAGAAGATATTGACAAAAAAGTACTTTAAAAGGCACTTACGCTGTCAATGCAGGTTCTGGCCAATTAATGTGTTTAAGAGTAATAATAAATATTGTGCATACAAATTTGGATACCATTTAGGTCTATTTTTTAGATTTTACAAATCAAAACGGTGTTTCAATTTAAAAATCTTTAACATTTATTACAGAAATCCACCAGATGGATGAGTATTAGTGAACATTTTCTAATATGAAAATAGCATACATTAACTCCTCCATCCTGTCAAAAATCGGAAATTGCTTTAACAGATATGAAATTTGGTATCAGTGTACAAAATTCTCTTGCGGATTTGTTTATATAAAAGCGTTTGACCTCTGACGCCCAAGGTTACCTGACGGCCCTCTGAAAAATCGAAGTTGGGTCAAAATGGTCAAACTGTACTTTCTACACAAAACTTATTTTAAATTGTTTAAAAAAATTATTTACCATAGAAAGGAATATGAATTGATTTTGCTAAACCCTGCAGAAATGTGCTGTAAAAAATTCAGGAAAAAAAAGAAATTTTAGTGCCCAAATTTGGCCATTTCTGAAAATCCTATATAATTAGATACGTAAAATTGGAAATTTGATTTACCTATTTTGGATAAGTTACTTTTAGAACTAACATCAGTTTGTGAATATCACTCTAGCCTAAAAAGAGAGAGTTGGTGCTTTCAGTTTAGCATCGGTGCTAAATTTCTTTAAATTTTATTAAAATAAGTGATTCATACATGTAGGTACATACTTGAAGAGATTGTCTTCACGTTTAAAGGAAGGAGGATTATCAGAATGAAGAATTTCACCACGAGAATCTGTGGCTAGCATGCGTCGCAGAATGTAATCCCTAGAGGCCGACTTTGTGGCGCGTTTATTACTCGATGAAAAGTCCTTCTCTTGCATGTAGAAAATAGCATTGCACACCGTATTGATTCGTCGACACATCCAGGACAGCGCCGATTCACCAACTCTCACAGCTTTTTTCAACCTATCGACATAGGCAAATGCATTACTAAAGCTTCTGGCTACACCCTAAAATTGTAAGAACAGTCATAGTCCTTTTCTGTATCTGAAAATTCCACACGTACCTACTAAAATTTGACAATTAATCAGTTTTACATTGTGAATTAATTATGATTAAATTTTTGATATGATCTCAGATTCATAAATTTAAAACAAATAGATTTTGTTATTTGTTCAATTGTAACTACTTCTGTACTCGATTAATGAATAAGAAACAGAAATTCTAGACTCCTAAGAAAAAATAAAATATTTGGAGTAGCAAATCACAAACCTCGTAGAACTGTATTTCATGGAGACTAAAGGAAGTAGTGTTTGCTCTTGGATCATCTAATGTATCAACTTCCATTATCCCAAAAACTCTTTTGCGATTGTCTTTAATTGGCACGATCACCACAGCTCCCGTCTTTTGTTCATCTTTTCTTTGAGGATTAAAATAGTTGACGGAGCTGTTGTTGATGGCTCGTGGCACATGAAAAGGACGCCCAGTGTCAACAGCCTATAGTTTAGAAAGTAAATACCAATTACATAAACAGTTTTCTGCAGTACAAATATAGGTAGGTACATGTACATAATCAAACTTTTAAAACATACAGTGGGTGATTTCAATTTTGGTGTTACACTCAAGTAAATATTACTCAGGTGTTACTTGAACAAAACGTTTACTAAAAATGTGAACCATTCAAATTTTAATATGCACGTAAAACAAATTAATAATAAGATTCCAATGGAAAATGAGAAAGCCATTGTGGGGCATTTAAAATATTGATAAAATGGAGTGTTTTGTACATGACAAGAAATCTTTAGGTCTTAAGAAATTCTGTCACTATGCATAATTAACTAAAACGTCACTCAATTGAAACCTTTTCACAATACATATTTCCTTTAAATCATGCACTTTTGCCTATCTACATATATTATGAAAATCCTACCAATACAACCTCATTAATACTGAGGTTCCAAACACCAAACTTAAAATCAAGTTGTGGTTAGGTGTAACATGAAAATGAATATTAGTTATGTTATTGTGCTGTTATGTGCTCAAGTCTTTATTATTAGATAATAAATAGGTACTGTTTTCAAAACTATTTTTAGTAAAATATCATATAAGAATTCTAAGTTTTATAAAAATAACCAATTTTCTTTCAGGTTGGAGTAACTCAGATGTAACACTTGAATTACTCAGGTATTTATTTAACACTGTGCACCGGGTAAACTCAACTCAAAATTTCGATTTCAAGTTTGGTGTTAAAATGTCAAAGCTGGAGTTGAGTTTACACCCGAGTAACATTTACTCGAGTGTAACACCAAAATCTGCTAATTTAGGTCATTTTTCTGGGACGTATGCAATCCATAAATGTAGATTCAAAAATAGCCGTGATCCAGGAATAAATTGCTGGAATTTCCAAATGCAGAAATTCAAGGAAATATTATTCGAAAACATGTTTTGTCTTACATGGTGTACGTACATTAATGTGATGGCCGAAAACTTAATGCAAGAAGAAAGAGTGGAATCAATTTTTATGTTTAGGCGTAATGGTGTTTCTAACCGACATTACCCAAATAGACGTCCAATTAATCAGTGCACAGTTGGAATCAAACGTTTTAAAGAAAGTGAAAGTGTCTTAATAGTTGACGTCCAAGAAGATCAAGAAGTTCGACAGAGAAGAAACCTCAGCATAAGTTTTAACTCATCTTTAGTCAGCCCCAAAAGTAGACAAGAAGATTTTCACTCGAAACTGGAGTCTCCAGGCGCAGTATTCAGAGAATAAGTACTACACGAGAATAAATTTTATCCGTCGTACAAGATTTCATTAACTCAAGAGCTGCATGGAGATGACACCGACTGAAGAATTTTGCAAGTGGTTTCAACAACAGGATCAAAACTTTTAATAAACATATAATTTATTCTGATGAGGCGGTGTTCTTGAGCGATAATGTGAACCGACACAATTAGCGTCACTGGTCCAGTGAAAATTAACACTGGATGGAAGCTATCTCATGTTCAAAATTATCCAAAAGTGATGGTGTGGGCAGAGATATGGAATGAACGTTTACTAGAACGATATCTTTTTGATTTAGATGAAGATATGAGAGACATATCTTCGAATGCTTCAGACATTCTTGATGCCTATGCTAGATGACATTCTATTGGCGAAAAACTTCAACGCATGGTTTCAACAAGATGGAGCACCAGCTCACTTTTCAACCATTGTGTGGGATTTTATGAATCATGAATTCAAATATAAGTAGATTGGTAGACGCGGTATGATGGAATAGCCACCTCTTTCACCAGATTTATTGTCGCTTAATTTCTTTTTGTGGGGATATCTGAAGTCCGTCATATATTGCCAACGTCCAAGAAATATCGACGTAAAAACGAGTATAAAAGTGCATTGAACTCAATGGTGAACAATTCGAACACCTACTGTCATAAACATGTAAGTTTAATATAGGTTTTATATAGCCGATTTTGTATATATCTCCATGGGCGCCACTTCTGCGCAACCCTGCATATAATAAAACCTTTTATCACAATTACATTAGCTATTTTTTATTAAGTACTAAATGTATTATTACAATTCATCAACCAACCTTGAAAGAAATATTTGGTATATCTCGGTAAATTATTCTTCCAATCATAAATGGCATATCGTTTGGAGTAGCTGCGGCATATCGTAAATAGGTATTTCCACGTTCAGGAGAACGAAGATTCGGCTCAAGCATAGCAAAGTTGGCACTAACGAACTTGTGATCACCGTGGGCCTCAGCATCTTTGTAAAGAGCCTAAACAATAACAACCCAAACAACTCAATGAGACATTCTAAATACTTAACGAAAGTAAACATATTATTCATTATTGGCAAACGAATGAACTTAATATATGTAAATCGTGAAAGTAAAGATAATCGGTTATACTAGTATCATGTGTTATGTAGAAAAAACGAAAATAATGACAATGAAAGGATATAAAACAAATGACAATAGATCATTAAAAAGAGTCGAGAGTAATAACTTAGAGAGGACCAATTAGTTACCGATCTCCTGGTGTTGATGTATTCAAAAAACCATTACTGATAAGGTTTAGAAGCAGAAGTTATCAATAAGAGTAAAAGGTTGCCTAAAATGTTTCCATGTTCTTACCTGAAATACTGCACGGTAAACTGGTTCTATACTGCCACCCCCAGTATATGCTGACACAGCAATTGTTTGCAAAAATTTCTTTCTTGCATCACCTCGAGCCTGTTCCATATGAGTGCGTTGGATGCTAAATTCAAGGAATTCAATCAATGCTTCCATGTCATCTTCTCGACGAATACGTTGGAGAGTAACAAATAAAAAATCTTGAAATTCTCTACGTGTTAGACGAGTATCATGAACTTTTGTTTCAGTTAAAATCCGTTTAGCTGAAATTAATAAAAACAATTATACAAATTTCTAGATCATCAGCGCAAGCGATATTTTCAAAATGAAAGCAACATTATACCTGATGCAATTCCACGATTATATGATCCACTTTTGTATTTCTTCAGTATGGACTCTACTTCGTCAACTTCAAGGTATCCAGAGCCATCATTGTCCCATAGCTCAAATAAGCGATCGATCAACAGTTTTCTGTGTGACAATACAGCAAGACGGTGGGCCTAGTTGGGATTAATAGAAAAATGTTATATTATCATTAACTTCTTTAAAATCTAAATTTTACATTTAAGTACTCAATTTAATGTGTCAAAGTTTCAACTTTACTCTAATTTATTTCGACCTACCAAACCTTACCTTAATGTTACCATTTCCATAAGAACTTCTAATATAACCAAGCTTAAATTTAGAGCAAAATCTCAAAATCTTGTAATAGTCTGTTTCTTACCAACGTTTCAATAAAATGAACAAAAAACTAAAATTAGAGCAATAACTAAACAAAATGAACATAAATCTAACTCATATCAAACTAAACCTAATTAAACTTACATGCCACCATAGTATGTATTTGATTAACTGTTGACTCAGACAATATTTTATAAACATTTTCAAAATGTTTACTTTCCTTGGTTGACTGAACCATCAAGTTATATGAATATTTAATGTTTTCTTGAAAAGACTTGAAATTTAGTAATATTGCTGTTTTTTTTAAACTACTGATGCTAGCATCAGTTAAAATTGTTTAATGTTTTATCATTTTTACTATATTTTCACTACTCACAATATATACATAATATAAATTTAGACTATACAAAATACACAGTTCAATTACGGAGTGCTTAATATTCAAATGTTTAGTTAAGTACTATTAGAGAGATCAGTATATTAAAGGATTAACATTAGAACCGGTTCTTATTTGGCTAAAATATAAAAATAAATAGAAAATAAAATTATGTAAATAAAGTTAATATGGACAGATACTTTGAAAAATAAGAATAGTTATTTTGGTTTTAAAAGATTACAATTTAGAGTTTCTTGATTCATTAGATTGATTTCCAACAAATAAATCTGCTAGATTTATACTAAAAACTTGTTTAGTACATATTAGTTTACCTCCATCATACGCGCCATGCGCTCTGCTTCACTCTCTTGATAACCGCCCTGAATAAAGCTCACAAGCTCTCGGACAAGTTTCATGTCAGATTTTCCAACGCTGAGAAATGTTTCGATAAGTTGCATAAACTGTGATTCGTTGATATTTTTTTCATCATATGTTGAGGCCTGACTGAACTGCGTCATTTCACTAATGAGTGAAAAATTAGCTAAAAATAAAAGTATTCTTGGTGATAATGCAGAGCACTATATAGTGCTTGATTAACCAAGTTGATTTTTAAATGGTAATGATCGTATATAAAAAATCAATTCGATGGGCTAAATCGAATGTTCTAAAAATAGCCTGGTAGTTTTTTGAAAATTTACCATGGTATTATAATACTGACGGATTTAATGAGCACAAGTCAAAAACTATAAATAAGAAATATCAAAATAAGCACAAACAGCTAACCGTGTGCGCATAACTAAAAAAAATTAAACACATTTTCAGTGAATATTTAAAAAAATATATATTCATTATTACTAGATAAAATATAATGTGAATATAAAGTTACTGTGATCTATAATAAAGATTTTATATAATAGGTATATTCATAAAATAATTGTTTGGGTCTCGGCTTAAGTAAAAATGAACAGCAACACCGTTGTAAAATAAATACATATTTGTAAAGCCTAATGTAGCCGCCATATTGAAAAATAGGTCAGAAAAGTGTACAGTGTAAATAAAACATAGAGTAAGGGATACATTTATGCAGGTTCGATTCTCTACATTTTAATAAATATGTGTGTTTTTGAAATTATTTAAGAATGGTGTACCCTCAAAGGAGATAGAGTAGAGATTTTTCCAATTTCCAAACTAGTTTTGGGTTATTTTACATTTTTAATTACAGTTGTAATTGAATTTACAATAATAAAAAGAATTCCCCTAAAAAAGTATGATCAAAGCGCTTTAGTAGGTATCCTTACTCTATGCAAATCTGTAATATATCATAGTAGCTAATAAAATGCAAACCACAATAAAATTGCACATAAAGAAGCGTAGGTATCAAAAGTAAGAGAGTAAATAGATTAATGCAATACTCACAGAGGTATCCAAATATATGCAGATATATTTATTAAATGAAGCTTTATGTAAACAAAGATAAATATTAGTATTTCTTAAATTAAAAATAAACACATTTTATTTAAAATTTAAAAAGCAAATTAGTGCGTCTACTAAAGTTGAAATAAACGTTTAAATCAAAAGTTAGTAATTTCTTTTACATATAAGGTATTACAAACAAACTCATTAATTTTTCCAAAAAAAAATTAGTTAATTCAATATCAAACAGTCAGTCTGAAAAATATATAATGGTCGAAATTTATCCATTATATCATAACTATAGACTACGGTTACCATGATGGTTGTGTAAAATGTTAGGTACCTATCATTTTTGGTCATATGTACTAATTATTTGTTATTGAAATATTTTGAAAACAAATGCGTTTTTTGTAACACCAACTATAGAAACGTTAAATAAATTAAAATTAATTAAAACTTATTACATCTATTTATAATATAAACCTACTTTTTTCTCGAACAAAACTCAATCCTTTAGCGATGGCAGCATCAAATTCTGTAAAAGATATAATATTGTAATCGACAAAATGGTAAAGAAATCATTTCCATAACAAATTGATACTAAATCACAGGTAATGTCAAAAAGAGTGAAAAAATCATACCTTCTTTGTCTTTTCCATGTTTCAATTTATTTGATTTGTATACTAAAACTGGAGATTTTGATTCAGAGATAACTGTTTCTTCTGCTTGTTCTAAACCTAATTTGACCTTTTCTTCACCCATCTCATCACCCACAATGTTTACCTCATTCTCGACAAGGTCAGTTTGCTCTAGTATTTCTGGAGAAGTTTCTCTAATGACGATCTCAGATTTTGCATCTTCCAACTCTGATTCTTCTTTTAATATTTCCTTAACTCCCTCTTCGTTTTCTTGAAGTTGGACATCATCTGCTGATTTTTCTTTTATAGCAAGATCAGTAACAATTTCTGTTTCTATTTTTTCTTTTTCAATATCAACATTCCCATTTACATTACCCAAATCTTCATTCAAAACCGGACTGCTACTACTGTGTTTATCATCAGTAGGAGAAATGGTATTGGCCATAGATGCATCAGCTTCAAATGAGAGATTGGAATTATTTCCTTGCAGTGTAATATTGCTTTGATTTAAATTTTTTGCAGATCTGAAAAAAATGGCGATACAAACATTGCACAAATATTATTACACAGTATGCACATTTATAGGCAATTTCAATTAGAATCGTATATTTATCTATGTAATTCTTAGATGTAGTTATGTGAGTAAAATTGCCGTTTTTCGAAAAAAAGAATCAGCACACATACATACATAATATGTCGTGCCAACAGGCTGACTTGCGCACCACAATCTGCGAATTAAGCTTATTACAAAAATAAAAAGTGTTAATTTGAGTCTGGTTCAAATAGAATAAACTAAATATAAGCTCTGAATAAATCAGACCAAACATAGGCGATAGTAACATCCTATTCCCCAGAGTACATAGTCAGGTTAGAGATTCCAGTGTCCAACCACACGACCAGCGCTCTCTACATAGTTTTGCTATATTTGTTTTGGTATGGGAAGCACAACTACTTATAGATGACACTTTTTATTTTCGTATTAAGCCTATTACGCAATTCAGCCTATTGGGCTTGAAATAGATGTTATTAGAGTTTTTGTTAATGACCAAACTAATATTCTTCTTCTTCTAAGTGCCGTGCTCATGAGCGTTGGCGACCATGGTCCTAAACCTCTTTCTGTCATCTACTGCATGAATGATGTTGATCGGAGTTACATTTAACCAGCTACCCAAACAATCTGTAATCTTCTCTAGTTGCCTCCATCTGCTCCTCCTACCTTCGATCTTTCCTGTAGTTACTAGATGTTTTAATCTCTTTCCAAAGAAAGTTAATTGACTCTTTTTATGTTCCTGCAGAGATTTCGCTTCTCTCCCACCCTTCTCAGCACTTCTTCTTTCATAACTCTATCTAAGTACGAGATCTTCTGCATGCGTCTTAGACACCATATTTTTGCTACGTTGATAGCATTTTCGGTTTTGTTGTTCATGGTCCAAACTTCGCTGCCATACTTCATAATATGCAGCAGTCCAGAACTCTTTTTCTGGTTCTAAAGGAGATTCGCGGGTTTTGCAGAATCTTGGACAGCTCAACAAAAGCACTCTTTGCATGTTCTATTCTAATGCGTATTTCTTTCTAACTTCTTCAGTCACTCCCGATTGTTGCCCCGAGATATTTGAATTGATCTACTTGCTCTAAGATGGAGTTTTCAGCTTCAGTCTGCACTCGGGTTTTCTGTTCTCTTGGAAATGACCACAGTGACTGTTTTCTTTATGTTGAGTCGAAGTCCAACTCTTTCGTTTACTCTGTCTACGATATCCAGAAGCTTTTGTAGGTCTTGTTTAGTTGTTGCTATCAGGACAGTGTCGTCTGCGTAGCCAAGGTTGTTAATGTTAGAACCTCCGACCCTGATTCATGGTAGCCCCTCACTCACTGTACAAAAAAACAGGGCAGGTACCGAATGGCCTCTCTCTGTTCCCAATATAATTTTTTGATGACTCTTAAATCTTTTTCATCTACGTTCAAGTGTTGGAGAAGATTTATGAGATGTTCATGACTGATAGTATCGAATGCTTTTGTATAGTCAATGAAGCATAAATAGAGGTCATTTTGCATTTCGATGACTCTTTCTGCCAGTGTCCGCAGGGTGTAAATTGCGTTTCTGATTCATTTTCCTCCTACAAAACCATATTGTTCTTCTGCAATTTCTGCACTAATTATATTTCTGTTACGATGCATGAGAATTTTTGACAGCAGTTTCGTCAGGTGATTCAAGAGACTGATTGTTTAGTGTTGACTACAATCAGTTGTCACGGTCTTCTTAGGAAGAGCAATGAAAATAGATTTGCGCATGTCCTCCAGAAAATATCCAGTGTCATAGATTTTATTCAAGATCCTTATGACATGGTGCACGCCCAGGTCTTCTAAGGCACGAATAATTTCTACAGCTACTCCGTCTGTCCCGTTGTTTTCCCATGTTTCATTTTCTAAAAATTAGATTGAACTTCTTCTGGCATGATATATGGTCCTTCCTCATTGCAATCGATTTCATACTCCTCTTCTCTTTCGCTAATGTACATATCTTTAATGTATTCTGTCCACCGCTCTCTGATCTTATTTTTTCCATAATGATGACTTCATCTTTGGATTGGATGCATCCTGCTGTTTGAGATAGCTTCTTTTTCCCATTCAGATCTATCACTTTCTCATGCATTCTCTTTACATTTGCGAAGTGAAATCTCTCCAGTTTGTCACAATTTTGTTCAACCACTCCTCTTTTGCACTTATGCACATCCTTTTGATGTTTTCATTCAGCTCTGTGTATTGTGGGGTGTTCTTCTTGGCTTTTCTACTTTCATCCATTTTTCTAAGTATTTCTTCTGTCATCCATTTCTGCTTTCTTTTCTTTTCCATAGGTGATATTATCTTTTCTGTTGAGGATGTTATGCTCTCGATTATGTTTATTCTGACTATGGATATTCTTGGGAAAGTACGGCAGTAGTTTCCCGTTGCCTTCTGCCGGGTGCATTTTGAACATGCCCAGGTCCCCTCAGGTCTCGGCTGAGGACCTCGTCCTTGCCTGGAGAGACATAACCTACAGGACGGCAGGTAGGTCTATACGATGAGTTGCCTTCTCCATGCTGATTTTGCACGGGGTCTTTGCCGTCGTGCATGTAATCCAGAATTGATATGTATATCTATTGGCGAAATAAATTTTCTATAAAATTAATAATCGATAGTTTTATATCAATTTTTCCGAGTTTTGTTTCATTGGTAAAAAATCTTAATTGATTTATTGCCAAACTAAAAAATTGGTAGAAGACCGATGACCCAAAGAATGAACTTAGTGGGACTACTGTTAGCTATCAATGAAGCACAAACTCGGAAGAATTGGTATAAAACTATCGATTATTGATTTTATAGCTAATTTATTTCGCCAATAGATATACATATTAATTCTGGATTACAATGCACAACCTCAAAGCCCGTGAATTGAAATCTAATGATGCATATAAATTTTAGCAAAATCAGCAAGGACTTTTTAGTCAATCCTACATATACATAAATTAGCTTGGTACGTATTTTAGCTTGGTCATTAACAAAAACGCTAATAGTTCCAGCACGTTTCTGATCTTAAATACTACTACATAAGTCCCTAACATGAATTAACTACTCGACCAACTGAAATACCCTGCACGAATATAAAGAGTGCCTAGGTAGTTGGGTCCATAAATGTAGTATGTTTAAAATGATTGTCTATGTTTAGTTCGGAACCTTATTTTCACCGCTCCTGTTGGGAAGTAATTTAAGTCAATAGGGCAATGCTTAACCACAAAGTCGTATTTAATCTAAGTCAAACTGTAAACAAAAATCATACGTAAAATATAATACGTAACTGTTCGTCCGGTTTCATTTCTGGTTGTTTCATTGCTACTTCTTCTTCAAATGAGCTGTCATCACTAGGTTCTTCCAAGTCCACAGGGGCTTCCTCACCTGCTTTTATGGCTGCCGCTCGTTGTTGACGAATGTGACGACGTTGAGCACGTTTCAATTTTTTAACGTCGCGTAAAGCATTACGCAAAGGCACTAGATACAGAGAAAATCATAATTAATTTAGATGACAGATTCTATAGAATACAAAAATAAGTTAGTATTTTCCTAAGCAGATTTACCATACTATCGCTAGCAACAATAAGCATTATGTTTTTTTTACAATTATTTTCTAGCAATAAATATAAAATCTTAGATAAGAAATAATTCCTCCATATGAAAAAACAGTTCAAATTAATACTATTAAAATTAGTGACCACAGACAAAACTAAGCTGTCTATTTTCAACTTACATTCTGAAGGGTTTTGAAGTAGATCCTGCACTTGAGTTGGATTTTCTTCGTAGAATTTAGTAAATAACTCGATAATACGTGGTCTGTCCAATATACCAATCTAAAAGATAGTTTGTTAACAAGTTTCATTGTTTACATAAAATATACGAAATAGATAAATCTATATGAAAGACTTTAGAAATTCTTTAAAAAATAGCATGGAATTCGGAACGAAATATCTATCTGATAGATGGTCAGATATCACGGTAAATTGAGGTATGACATGAAATACATCAGGAACAGACAATTCAGATGAGAATTTATTGAGCAACTAATACATACACAAATATTATACTAGCCAATAATACAGTTGGATATCTGTCTTCATTTTACTTTTCCATGCTATGAAGACAATTTAGCTCTGATGTCGACATATCTTCCGTTTTTCAAAACATATCGCCCATTTCGCTTTTTTAAATAGAATTTTAAGACTTCTTTCTAATGTTTAATATTGTTTAATTCATGGTTATTTAGAAAAGTTTCAAATGTATATGGATGTAGTACTTGATTTTATATGAAACAAATTTAAATCAATCCATAATGCATTTCCTATGGAATCTCGAAGGGACCTGGAAAAGAGAGCGCGCCTAAAATTGACCTGGAAAAGTATGGCAGAGAATGTCGAAAGGTTGGATAGAAGCACAAAGATAGAAAGTGCTGGAAAGTCGGTGTGGCCAGTTGGAAAGAATTAGGGTCGGCAACTCCCTGTCAGAGGGAAATAAACCGACCTATTAAAAATAAATGAAGATGATGTTAACCACAGAATGTAGTTTCCAATTCTCTTGGTTTACATTTTTATGCTAAATATACTAACTTATACGTAGTGCAAATGAGAGGGGTACAACAGTTCATTTTAATTATTTTATGCAGCAAGACAGTATCCTATAGGTTACTATTTTTATTACATTTAGTGGATACCAGATATATCTATTGAATTTTAAAATACACTTTTTTAGTCCAGATTATGATTTACGAAGCATGTAAATATTTATTCTGTAAAATAACTGGAATTCGGTGGTATACGGTAACATATATCAGCTAAATGGAAAAATGATCATATCTAATCAATTTGGCAATAGATATAGTCCAAAACATAACAATTTTTGTTAGGAATGTTACACATATAGTGTATTTTAGGACTTTAGTAAAAATACAGAGTGAAATTATTTTTATAAACATATAGCTTAATCTAATATTGAAATATGCTATCTATTTATAAAAGTGACATTTGATTAGTTTTATATACAAGTTATCAATAAAACTCTACAATTAACATACTTCCATTGTTTTATTTTCCTATAAAGTATTTTTCAACTGCATGATAACTTTCTTTTGTCGTTAGGAAGGTTGCCATGAGGGATGTTACAAATGGGGATTATAAAAGGCAGTATCTTTAGCTAAATAACTCTGCTATTATCACAAACATATTTAAGTGTACATATTAGGGATATCTATAGTAGGGATAGAAAACTAGCGATTCTGTGTAAAAAATGAGCGTAGGCCGGTTATTTAACCGTTTTAAATTATAAAATTCAGATTAAAATAAGGATAATATAGGTCAATTTATTTCAAGAAACACAAATGAAATATTAATTTATACGTACCTATATCCTAGTAAGGTCTAGAACAAATGGATGGCTACGCCACAATAATTATACGAGTACAATATACAAGATTAAATAATTGAAACAATTTCTAATATGATGAATTATTTATATAGACAGTTAAATTTAATTCTTTTGTAATATGTATTTTAAGGATACGTCATATAGAATAAACTTACATTATTTATTTTTGTCAAAAAAGCTATTTCTTAAAAAATACTGGTATTTCGAAAAACCGGC
>JAUYWI010077320.1:0-13607 GCA_034780595.1 Parotoplana pacifica
AGGCGGGTCGGAGGTGGGTTGTCATTCCTGAACACTTTCGGGACCCTGTCCACCAAGCAACTCAGAAGAAGACTATCATCCCATAATATATCATTAAATTATTGAGAACATTAAATCGTTTTTTAAACAGTAAATTATATATCATTTAGTTTGAAACTGTTGCAGATAAAATAAAGCATAAATAACAGTTTTTTTGACAAAAAATCTTTTGCTCTATGTACTTACGATGCCAATAGAATTCGATATATTTACTAATATTTCACCATATCATATGGCCAAAACAAGTGGATCCAAAAAACAAAATGATGGTGTATGTACAGTGTTTGAAGCCTATAAGGTCAACTAAATTTTGACTAAGCCACCTAACTATTATTTTAGCTATTCTATTTATTTAGTTGTTTGAAATTAATTAGCTTATTCCAGGGATATGATTTCAAAATGAAAACAAATACTGAAAAATTCCAGAGGGGATCCCAGGGGTGTTTGTAATAAATTGTAATTTCAGCGGAAAGGAATCTGAGTGCAAGGGGTCCTCCCCCAGAAAATTTTGAAAAATAAGGTGTTAAATAAGGCACTCTGAGAGCATATTTTTCCAAAATTACAATTTTTATTTTCCCGATTTTTGAATCTTTTATGAGAGGTAACTTTAAATTTTCCAATAAAAAATGTTTTTTTAAAAGAATAATATTTCATTTTTGCAACTTGTTCTGATATACAGACACAGCGCAAAAATATCTGTTCAATCATTTGATTTATGACATATATGCAAAAAATCAAAGGTTGGGTTCAATATTTTAATGATGTTTTATCTTTCAAAACTTGAAGAATTGGTGTCAACGACCATTGTGTAACACAAAGGATGGTTGCGATATGGTAGTATAGCAAAAAGAGCGAGGACACATTGTTCAAAGTGGAGGGAAGTTGATGTTGTGACTGGAGATCAACAATCCTAATAAAGATATACAAGAGTCATCTCTGTAAAATACAAATATAAAATTGTACACCACCAGTTTATGTCTAACGATTTGAAAAAAGTATATACATATACCAACTGAATTCAATAAAAGTATGGTACCCTATAAACTACATTTTTGGACGAATTAAAAAAATGATAAAAAATGTGATGAAAAATACTGAATTCAGTATAAATACTTGAGAAATCACATCCCTGTTATTCATATCAATATAACCTAACCATAGATTAATCTCTAAAGAAATACATAGTAGGCACCATAGATATTAAATTATATAGATAAAATTTAATATATGTGGTAGGCACATTAATAATAGTCTATGAGTAGCCATCATAGATATGTATTCTCCTGTAGAGCCACAACCATTTTGAGTATTTCTATCCGGAGGAGGGGTGGGGGGGGGACAAAAAAGGTGCAATCTGTAATAACTATATTATTTTATGTGGAAAAAAGTCATTGACATCTTTTTTCTGGCTTCTGTTGGAAACCATTCATAAACAACAACAATAGAATCATTATTGGTAAGCTTTTTTAAATGTACACCAGAAAATTATCTTGGCTTGCTCTCCAACGGAATTTGCATTTAATTAAGTCTATTAAAAGAGACAAAAATAACCCGTGACCTTGAGGTTTCCATAGTGATTTAGGATGAAAACGCATCGAGTGATTAATGATTTCTAGATGCTAAAAATAGAGCCTTTGAAGTCTCGATTCACGCGGTACTGATATTTGTTAACTGTGAAAGTAAGCATCTGAACTATGCTAACTATCAAACGCTATATGTAATTAATTACTCACAATAATTAAATTAAAATATTTTCTAACAATGCACTACATAGGTCAAATTCATGTTTACTATCAAAAGATATTTTGTTAGTTAGTCTATTGAAACTTTACAATTTAATTAAACTTTCACAATTTATTAAGCAAATATTTCCGTTCGATAATGAAAATTAAAGATGATGCGTATAGTCTTGTCTTGTGGTAACAACCACAGATAGATATCATAATAGGCAGGTGACTGTGAATATTGTAAGTTTCTTTTAACTTAAAAAAACAAGTTGTCAAAATTTTAAATTATTTATTTTTATTATTTAATTAAGTTTAAAATAAGATAACTATGTATGCTTGTACAAGAAGATAGGAAAAAGTTATGTTATTTACGCCATTTTTTGTTAATGAATTGTTTATATTAGGAATTTCTGAATTATCTTATAGTGGTGATATTGGGGCAATATCTTATGAAACTTCAGTTTTGAATACATAGTAAAACTTTGTCATTAATAGTCTTTCCTGGCTTTAATGATATATTGAATTATATATATATTTCAATCTTAAATTGTCGGGCTGGCTAGTAAACAAACTACTAAGCAATAAGTTCTACTAAAGTAATACCTATATGTAGAATAAAATCTTTACTACAGCAAACATACAACATCATAGAAATGACGTGTAAAAGATGTGTAAAAATATGGCTTCAACATAAAACAACAACTTTTCAAAATCAAATCAAAACTATGTAATCATGTGCATTTTGTTCTACATCTAAGCTGAAGCATGATAAGATGGTCAGTCAAGCTCGGTGATTGAAAGTACTATCTAGTTCATCCGAAAATCAAAATCCATAAAACAGTCCAGTCAGAAAGGAGAAATGTAAAGTTATTAAAATGGAAAACAATAACAAGAAATATGGTGCGGGACTTAGGACCCTCAGCGGTGAGTTAAAACCAATTTTATGTGTATACAAGCGTCACTCTTCACATAAATCTAGTTATTATTCAAATTGTAAAAGGCTAAATAAGCATAAGTTGAATTAAAAGGTAGATCAAAATCAACTTTTGAGATTGCGAAACAATGGCTAATAGACAAAATTGGAATGGAACAGTCTAAGCTACATCGAAGCGAATTCACGTTTAGGAATCTATTTAGCTAAGCAGGAGAACTTCAAAAGATTGCTAAGAACGCTAAGCATGTTGAGAAAGTGAATAATTTTGTTTTAGCTTTTAAATTATTTGATAAATTAGTACATGAATGTTTCGGTGTAAATTTAAACTTTGAGATTACAGTAAGATAATTCCAAGAGGTTTATTAAGCCAGTGGTACAAATATTACCAGTGCAGCCCATATTGTCTTACTCATCTTATACAATTTTCTAAGTTAAAAAAATCAAGCCTAGGACCATTCAGTGAACAGGCGTCAGAAGCTGCACACTACGACTTTGGAAATATGTGGAGCTCAATGGGAAAATTAAATCCTAAACACTCTAAATATGCGAAACATTTACTTGATAGTGTTGTTAGATGCAATTACCGACACATATAAATTTATAAATAGTATTATATTATTATTTTGTGCAGAACTATAACTACAGATTATATGAACAGTGTTTGTTAAATATTCTTTGTAAAATTTGTTTAATTAATATTAAAAATATATACATATTTAAATAAATTTTAATATACCTATTTTAATTCTATATATATAAATAATTGTCTTTATTTTTCTTATAGAAATTGAACATAATTATTTTTATTTAATTATATTCTTACAATATACTATTTATATAGATAAATTAATATGTAGTGAAAATAACTCAAAATAGCTAAAAATAGTCACTGAATAGTCGAATGACCTTGAAATATATAACAATGAATAGGTAATGTACATATTTATATGTGTCTAATACATTATTATGGTTTTAAAGCATTCGTTTTCAAGATATATGCATTTTTATATAGTTAATATCGGCCATTTTGAAAATTTAATCATAGAAATCGAATAGCAAAATTAGCATTTTTGTGATAAATATTTTCAAACAATTCAAACCAATTATGGGTTACATTTTTTTACTTTAGATGATACCTCCGGTCGGGAGTGCCCTAGTAACCGTAGGTACATAACCTATGATAACAAATTCTTGCTCATCACCCCAAAGTTAGTCTAATGTACCAAATTTCAATAAAATAAATAAAATGTTGCCAAAAATGCATACATTTTTCTAAAAAAATCCCCGAAAACTTAAAACATTCCAAGGTACCGGTATACGAAATTTTAGCGCAATCCATACATGACAAGTATGACGTCGAAGACATTTTTTGCACTGACGACGAGGGATTAATGAAATGAAGAAAAAAACAGAAATTACAAAATTTAGAAATGATTGTCAATAGTGCGGACGGGCTCATATCTTGCTGAAATTTGACAAATAAAATAAAGAAGCTATTAGAAGTGAGGTATTAGAAAATCGGATGCTTTACTTTTATGGTTGCTTGTCTATGAGGGTCAATAGACTGGGGCAGGTCCATAAAACTCCATTGTTATAGTTTAATTTAGCATAAATTGTTGAAAATGATTTTAAATGGTTTATTATTCGTTGCTAAGTCATTTCTAGTGGTTTAGGAATGATTTTAATGAGAAAAATATTTTTTAACACATTGAGTTTGGATAAAGCTATGGCTTTTGTACCTAATCAGATACCAATTATATATGCAAAATATGGTGAGGTTCCATAAACTATTAAAATGTTATTAAGAAATAAAATTTTCCAGTTTTCCTATTTTAATATACAAGATTTTCAAAATTGGTCAATTTTTGACACAAAATTTCGATATCATATTATGGAGACCTCTAGTATGTACCCTAGATGAAACAGCGTTAATATACAAAATATAACAGATAATTTTTTTAAATCATGATATCCAACTTTGGCTTCTTTGACTTTTTTTGTAAAAATACATTTTTTCAAATTTGGCTCAACCTCATTTTTTCAGAGGATCGTCACGTGAACAAAAGATGCGCAAGAGAATTTTTTGTTTAGCTTATTTATAATATTTTATTAAATTTAAACTTATTCCATGTCAAGACTTATTTTAAAAATTCTTTCTAAAATCATTTATTATTGTTAAAAAGTTATCAATAAATCTATCATGGAAAACCACGATAAATTGCGTCTTCAAATATTGTATAAACACACAAATAAAAATAATCAGAAAATAACAGATGATTTAGAAACTTCAAGATCAACTGTCTCACGGACTATAAAACGATATGAAACTATTGGAGGGTGCCAAACCAATTACTCAAACTGTGGTTTGTCGTGAAATGACGTGTAAAGAAATTGCCCACCACCAGCAAAGCAATTTAATAACATATTTCTTGAATATTTGTAATAAAGGGCTTGATTTGACAGAAATGTGCAAGAAATTGGTCATTTCGATACCAGAAAGAGTAGCTGCTGTAATAGCTGAGGAAGGTGCTAAATTTTGAACATTTTTACTTGTTATTGTTGTTAAATTATTATTTGTCAGTAGCAATATTTATATTGTTTTAAATTGAATTCTTTTAATTATAAATAAAAAAATACAGACGGTGCAAACTTATTACCTGCCACTGTATCTATAAGCAACATATACTAACACATGATTGAAAGGCGAATCCAGCAAAAAGGCGGGTCGGCCTTCTCTATACATATAGATACATAACTACTGTATCTAACTACCCATAAAACGTATAATTAATATGACAGCTTGTCTGTTGATAATGTAGTTAAAAGTACCATTTCAAATAATAAATTCTTAATTTGTTTGTGTGATAAACGTTAAAATTATGTTGTTAATGAAAGGCGAATTTTATACCTAATCTAGTATGTAGAATTATCATCGTGATTTATACATCGTACTACTAGCATGGAAACTGGGCCAAGAGCCAGGTTCGGAGACGACACGACATTGAATTCTAAATGGCTTCTTCGTTTTAAAACAAGCCAAACCCGAACAACCGCGAGAGAGGGGGAGAGAGAAAGAGGCGGCGGACAGGATCAAAACAAAACAGGAAAAACGGTGAAATAAAAAGAACAACTTTTGTGCCGCGTGCTAGTGTGCGTGCGCCTCCTTCATAAACCAGATTGTAACGAAAACCTTTTTAGAAGTGAAACCAAAACCCAGCTGTACTGTATTTAGTTATTAGAAAGAAAAAGCGTCTTGTGTGATCATCTCTGTGTAGATCTTATAGAAGTTGAAATTAGTATCTGATTCATAACTCCAGCATGATGATGTCCCCTGGCCCAGCCCAGGCCGGCTGCACATGCACTCTATCTATGGATACATATGATTGCCGTTTTATTAATAGAGATATATGAAGTCCACTGGACGTACAGACCACCTCCCATTCAACCAGCAATCACGCACACAAAACATTAACCTGTAAAAGGTTTGGTCTACTGAAAAACATTAACACGCGACAAACAAGGTCGCGGTGTGTATCTATGCTTATAGTGACTATATCCGATCCCGTATTATAGTAGGCAGTGTAACTTTTAAATGCAATCATTACAGGTCAGCATGGTAGCTTGGCATTCGCCCTTTATCTAAGCGGCCTAGTCTGTCTAGAATATACCACCCCAGTCACATTGCCAACTGACATATCTAAAATATTAACATAGTAATCAATCCAATATTGTCGATGTCACCTTTAAACTAAAACTAAATGGACTCAATTTTGCTCGAAATTTGAATAGAATACTTCGGTCAAAGATCTGTCACAACTAGATATAATGATTTCTATGGTCAATTAATTATAATAAGATGGTTGCCACCTATACAACTATTATATGCTCAATAGAAACTTTATGGGCATAGCTGTTTTATTTACATAGAAATAGTTTAGTATACTATCTTCATACCTTAAAAAATATTCAATGGTAACTAATGGGAAAATGATTCTAGTTGACAAACCTATCGGTCCAAGTTATGTTTACCATTTAAATAATTACCTAATGGGGAATCGAGTCAAAATGCAATGGTAAGCGGAAAAAGTGGATGCGCTATTTGGTAAAACCGAACAGGAGTTGACTTAGGTTTTTCCAACTTGCCTGGACGGCAACCGCAATGACTGTGATGATGAATCTCTAGATAGACACGAGAGACTTCATATGAGTCCATGAATCCAAATAATAAACATCCAAGCAATAGGAAAGTCTGTGTACATTATGCGGCGTGTATTTTGTGTGTGGTCTCCAAAGCCCAACTGCTGGTCAACAGTTATAAATGACAGACCGTCAAGCAATGGTAATCATAACTCTCTTTGTCTACATTTTGTTGTCCACTTGTAAGTATCACATCCACCCGATCCGCAAGTCAAGGTTACCTGACTGACCGACCTTCCTGCCTGCTTGCTTGCAACATTACATGCATGTTAACGTAAAATCAGAAAGCCATTATGAACCAACAAATGTTGTTGTATTTGTTTAATACTTTGAACTATAATTCGGCTCTGTATGTACTGTTAGGCACTGCCGTGTATGGACGGACGGTTAGAAAATGCGTTGAGAAGCCAAATTGCACCTTAATAGTCTGGCACCATTCATGCTTGGCTTTTGATTTTGAAAACAAAATAACCGGCCGAACGACATATTTTTTCTTCATCAGCTACTTGGAGTCTCTAAGCCAGTGGGATAACGCATGCAGTGCATTTGGATTTTGATTCAAACTTGTTTATCCACACTGGTTTATTGAACTTTTATTATTCAGCGCAACATTCAATTTTAATGTAACTCAGAAATAACATCATGTCAAACTAGCTTTAAAATAGAGAAGTCCAGCCTTCTACCGATCTAAAACAACATTCACTGCAATTTCAGTGGAAATAAAGTTAATAAGGACGATATCATTTATTTTTGGAAAGATCACAATCAATATTTATTCTTTAGATGTAACTTTACAGTATTTTAGTAAGGTTAAAATTAATTACGCAAAAAATGGTATTTTAAATCCTATGAATTAAAAGAAAGTAAATACATGTTTATAAAGATCAATCAAAAACTGATAAATAAAATAACATTTTTTCGAATATTTTATAAGATTTCCAACTTTTTATAATATAGGTAAGAATTTAATTCAACATAAACGCGTTAATCCAGATTATAAATACGTTAATTAAAGAGAAATACGTTCATTCATTAAATAATATGTAATCAAGTAAGAAAAATGAATACATTAAATTAATGAAAAATATTTTAATTCTTTAATAAATAAATTCATCAATTCAATTAGAAATATTTTAGTTATTTATAAAAATGCCCAAATTCAGTAAAAATATATTCGTTAATTCACTAATAAATAAGCTTTGTTAATTCAGCAGTATGAAAAAACTGTTTAATAAATTCAATAAAAATTACCATAATCAATTCAATATGGAATAATTTAATTTATTCAAAACCAATAGAACCAAAATAATTGTAATTAAAAGCGGTAGAGTTTAACCTCAAAGTCGAAAATACAAAAATAGAAGATTGTTGTTGATAATGTTTACTACCTGTAACAGCGTAATATTGAAACTATGATTAATATACCTACCTTTAGTTTACTCGCCTTTTTTAGCTCTAAAATCTTGAGAAAAAATTAAGTTCATGTACCGATATCATCATCCGGTGCCGTCGAGTCGCTTGCGATTCATAGCTATCTCGTCCACAACATGTCTTCAACCAGTCCTGTTCTTTGCTTGGGATGCAAGTTCATTCCAACTAATTGCGGTGATATCCTTGATGTCACCGATCTAGCGAGAGCGTTGTCTTTCTCTTCTTCTGTTACCAATTGTTCCCCTAGAATGATGGCTATTTCCATATTGTTGTTATCTCTTTTGAGAATGTGGCCAAGATATTTGAGTTGTTATCTTATGATTCTTGCTTCAAGAGTCATTCTCGGGCGGATTATGTCGATAATTTGAGAATTTTTTCTTCTTTCGGTCCACGAGATCCAGAGTATTCTTTTGTAACACCAAAGTTCAAAAGCGTTGATGCGTTTCCTTTCCTTTTTGTGGATGACCCAAGATTCGCAGCCATACAATTGATGATCGAGAAAACTATGGATTCTAGCACTCTGACTTTAGTGTTTAGCTTGATGTAGTTGCCTTTCCAAATGACGTTCAAGTTGGCAACTGCACTTCTTCCCACAGCTAGGTGTCTTTTTATTTCGTTAAAGCAAGAGGCATTCTTATCGATTTCTGTGTCGAGGAAGGAATATTTATCAACTTGGTCCATTTTTTCGCCATCGATGATGGTGTCTTCAGGTTCTCTAGTGAACACTATCTTGATCTTTTTTAGGTTTAGGGAAAGGCCTAGCTACTTAACAATATTTACTGACAGTCATACTAAATTAAAAAGCATAGCTAACCATAATTAATATAATGTATTTCATGCATTTTTGGGATTTGTTTTTAGAAAGCTAACCATCTTTTGGACATCTTTGGCCAAACTTATTTCAAATATTTTTGTTATATTCGTAAATAGAAACTTTTAGTACAAAATCTATTTTTAGATTATTAGAAAAATATTCACATATTCTCTAGAAAAATATGTTGATTCTAATTTATGGTGTACATCAGGAACCATCTGTCAGATTAATGTAATTTTTGTTATAATCAGCATCTAATATTATTCTGTCAAATTATTATGCCAAATTTTAGTTAAAAAATCGGTGAAATTTTTCTTTAAACTGCTAACTCAGTTACTCGTTTCTAGGGGGTTGCTAAGATGTATTAACACAACTAAAACGGATTTTTATAGTCCCTCAAATACTTAAAATGTCTACTAATTTCATTGAAATTGGTTAGAGCTTAGGTATCATTATCGGTGCTAAAGAAAAAAGAAACAATTTTATAAAAATGGCTAATTTTAAGCATTTATAGTTCGAAAACCACCTGAACCGATTTTTATAAAATTTGCACAACACGTTGTTAACATCGTAAAAAAAACAATCTAACCGACTTTGGCATTCCTATATTTTAAATTATACGAACTATGGATGTCGAAATATTGGCCCACTTCATAATACTCTGTTAAGGCTAGCTAGCATTGTAGAGCTAACAACCTATTGCCACAGGTCTACTGCATATTCGTAATTTTACAATTGAAATTTGTCCTGTTTTAGAATAATTCCGCCAACCAAATAAAATCGTTGTTATACTGACAAATTTACAAGTAGAACAGTAGGTACTACCTTCTACAAATATCTGATGCGTAAATAACCTTTAATGAGATCAGATCATCATAATTTACGTACATAGTACATCCTGTTTGTTTAAATGTACCTAATCGATTGATTAAAGCATTTCATTATTGATTGTGAAGAGTCCTCACTCTTCCTTCCTGAGACTTCAGTGTGTTGATCCAGTACTTCAAATGGAAAATAGTAGCACGTGATTGATAGGCCTAAAGGAAATCAATTATTTAAAATAAATTAAAACAGCTGAATTAGCAGCCCAAAGCCTACCTAATTCATGAAATAAAACCAGTGTCAGAACTGTATTACGAGGCTGCTAATGTTTTTAAAATCGCATTGTCAAAATATTAGCGGTAATGACCAACGTGTCCGTCCACTACCAAACAGCTGTTTCTTGAAACTGAACCACTCCAGACATACTGAACTAGAACTAATTCCTCCAGACAAAAAATACTGAGATACATTTATACAAATTCATTGCTTCATAAAAGATCAAAATACTTTTCATTAAAATGTCATAAGCAGAATTGTGAATTACACGTTGATTTAAAGTTCTTCAGTAACAAAATATTCAAAATTTAAAGACTTATCTATCTGTTTGTACCTTTTAACTGTTCTCACAGGGGTCTTTTTATTAGATCCAATTTATTAATAATTACTGATAGAAAATTTAAACAAAATTCATTTTTTTAAACTGGGGTGCTTCCTTGTGTCATTTGAAATAATTAATTATTGAATTTTATCAATGTAAACACACACATACCGTAAAAAGTTACGGAGTTTTAAAATATCGGTTCCGTCCTTTTATTATATGACTAATGGCACCTCCGGTTCTTAAGGGCCTGTTGTATTCAGTATTTTTCTGTAAAATAATGTTATGTATTTTTAAGTAGTCTTGTATAGTTCTTGGTAACTAGTGCATTTCAATTTTTGGTGTCTATGCCTGTACAATATGTCATATTTTGAGTCGTATGGCGAGGACTTCCACAAGATAAATGATGACAGTATTTTTATTCTAGCAAAATTTAGAGAATTCATAATGTTATTTCATTATGTCGGTTTTGACAATATTTCTATTACACCAAATCGCTTCAATAAATGTCTGCATTTTTAGCACAGAGTCAGATAGAAAACAAACAAAATCTCTCCATTTACATTTCAAAACAAAACCGATTGGCATACAAGAAAAGAAACATCTCACAGCCCACAAAATACTTCTTGCACATTTTGAGAGATATTGTATCTTAATTAGGTATCAATTTACACTTTATATTTGTAGTAAAACAGATAATGCTATATTTTTTACCATAAGAATTAAAATGGAAACCCTGAGCTGCAATTATCTTAGGCCCCACTTTGGGCACTATAACATCTAAAATGAGTAAAAGGTTCCTAATAAACTGTAATATTCACATATAAACTTTTATATGGAGGTGAGGTTTGACGGAAAGACGACAGTACACTGACCTACATAAATATTAAACAAGTATTAAACAAGTTACACTAGTAGTTATATTACGGGCGATAAAAACAACACATTGTCGGCCTTTTATACATTATGTAGTTTTAATGGAAATTACAATTTTCAGCGATAACACGTGCCGACCTTTCCAACAACGCTGAGCCAAGGCAGCATCAATCGGTCGTGCCATTAACAACTTGAATGACCTCGTGTACTTTCAATTTAGCTGCTGGAAACAGATCAGTTGTTTGTTCTTGGCTGCCAGTAGATAGGTAACTCGATCAGACAACAGAAGAAATAGTCTGGCAGATGCCTTCCCCCACTCCAGACAACGGCAGCCGGGCCAACTAGATCGTCTTTGCAGTCCTGATGATGACATCCTAGGCGGCACCTAGTTAACCCGGTGGGCCGTTTCCTATTTACTAACCCACAAGGACAACGATGCGATAACTGCAGAGCGACGCCATAGAAAAGGAGAAGTAATGACTTGTATTGAATCCTAAACTACACAACAAAAAATCAAGTCTCTTCCAGTGTAATGGATGATGATGATAATAATAATTAGACCAACAACTAGCATCAACTGTTGTTTACGCAAATTGAAGTCGATTATTATCAGGTCATAAGGATCCACTGATCGGCTAGCCAAATTAAAAACACATCCTGGCGGCCTAGAGTTGCTTGTCGAGATGACCAAATGTTGTAAGTACCCAATTTCAATTGCTTAAATAGACATTAATTCTAGTTAAACCTATTTATTTTTGATCGCTAAACGTATACATTTTGGATCGCTAAACCTATTTATTTTGGCTTACCATCTGCTCTACCGAATTTCATTCGCCAACTTTAAAATGGAAAATTAAGTTAGATTATTCTTTTGGTGAAAAATCAAATAACACAAAAACATTTACAAAATCGCCTGAATGATTTAAAATCTGACACTAATTAATAATTTCTATAATGAGGACGGATATTGTTATTGTTGTTCTATTAAAAAATTCAAATGACTGTGTTCTTCAAATTCCAATATCAAATATTTGAGGGTTTTTTTTTATAAAAAATGTGAAACCGATGAATGATAAATGGTTTTTTTAGACGAAATACCCACAAAATAGAAATCGAACTAGCGGGAGAAGAGAAATTTAGATATGTCTTTACGTAAATCCGTCAAAATTTCACTTTAGTTTTGCAAGCATTATATTGCCAGGCTAGTAACAAGAGTGCTTGCCTTTCAATTTAAGCTTCGTAGTATACAGCACCTCACGTCTTGTGTGTGGTTTTAAATGGTGTACTTTTGTTTCGCAAACGTTCACAATTCGTGTCTGTTTAGTCTCCAAGATCTTGTTGTTTTTGCTTTGTCAGTGGCACCAAACGACCCAAGTACCGGCTGCACCAAATAGCCTCTTACGACAGATTAGCCGTGGGTAATTAGAGCGTCAGTTTCACCTTATTCATCAGAACACGGCAGGTAATGATCTACTTCCTAATCTCTGCCTAATCTAAATGTACTTTTCCTGTCATCAACTGCCTGTTTCACTGAACGACTTATCGCAAGTATCAACTGGCGTTTACAAGGATTTACTAATTGGCTTACTTGTTAGCAAAGAAAGCTTTTTGTCCACCTATAAATTTGGGCATTGTTGAAACAATAAAAATTGGAAATGAAATTGTTTGTAAATCCACGCTGAAAGACTGTACTTTGTGCTGGTACTATCTGAACTTAATGACCTACTTTTCAGATAAAAAAGCAGGTTATGACTATTCACTATATCCTGACTAGCTGTAATTTTAAACTGACCTTTTATAAACAGTAACAGCCGTCTAACCTCAATGTTTATCGGGATTTCTGATTACTAAAACTTATTAATTTTAATTTAATTTATAAATATGTTCTTTTCAATAAAAGCAAAACTATGTATTTGGTTACCGTTCGTCATTTTTATGTAGAATAAATGCTCAAAAATGGATACCACAAAACAAACAAAAAATTTTTTTTAATGTTTTATTTTAAAGGGTCATAAAAATAATAGAGTTTTGGTCAAAGTAAGAATGCTAATCAGACAAATCTATTTGCTACATTAAACAAAACTATTGATAAATTATTCAAATAAATTTGTCAAACATAGTGGAGGGGTGGGGGGGTAGTTCAAAAGAAAACCAACGTAAAGGTTGTGG
>JAUYWI010077331.1:0-13600 GCA_034780595.1 Parotoplana pacifica
CCACTTTCCTTGATCGTACATTGAATTGCAAATATCGGTGAGAATTTTCATTGTTTTTGAGTTGAGGGATTTAAGTATTTCTGCTGGTATTGCATCCGTTCCTTCTGCTTTCTTTGTCTTCATATGTTTAACAGCTTTTTCAACTTCACATTGTAATACTGGTGGTCGTCTGAAGTCTTCTCTTCTTCTTCTAGTTGAAGATCGCTGTGCGCAGGTTTATTCGTTTTGTTGTAGAGTCATTCTATGTATGTCTTCCTCGATTCAATGTATCATACTTTTTTGCTAGCAGAACTACATTTTTGTACTTTATTTCAGTTCTTCTGTCATGCGTTGTCATTTCCTCTGTTAATAGTCGCATGTTTTGATGCATTATATTGCTTTGTCCCTTTTTGTCCATATCGTTGATATTACTGTATATTCCTTGTCACCATGATTCTTCTGATGTATCCTATATTGGTTTCAGCAGATGTTATTATTATTGCTTTCAGTTGGTACCATTTGTTGTTAACATTTTCCTGATTTATATTTTGTAACTGCTGTTCAATTTGATTTGTGTAGTTATTTTTAATGGAACCATTTTTCAATTTTTCGAAGTGACTTTTTTATTCGGTCTTTTCTTTTTAACTTTCTTGAATTTAAGATTTGTTTTATCACGACAAGGTTGTGATCGCTGACACAGTCGGCTCCTGGATAGCTGCATGATTTTTTGACGCTATTTCTGCATCGTTATCTCACTGCAATGTAATCAAGTTAACATCGAAATCTATCTCCTTGACTTTTCCATGTGTACCGTTTCCTTTTGTGATGACTAGTTAGTGTAGTCTGCAGAAATCTACAGTGTCCTATTTCTTTATCGTCGTTTCCTTCTCCAACAATTACATTTCAATCACCCATAAGTACAATATTATTATTTCACTTTGTTTCTTGAATCAGTTCTTGCATTTCGTCATATACCGCTTCAATTTCGTCGTCGTCGTTGTCCGATGTTGGCTTGTAAAATTGTTCTGTTGGTCGGTTCTGCCTCTAATACTGTTCATATCATCCGTTCTGTTTTCTGTATTATTTGATAGTTCTTCCTGAGTGATGTTGATCGAGTATTATGGCTACTCCTTGTTGGTGTTTATTGCCTCCTGAGTAGATGATTCGGTAACCGTTGTTAAGGAACTCACCAGATACATTCCATCGAGTTTCGCACAGTCACAGGATGTTGATTTTAAATGTCTTCATTTCCTCGAGTACATTTTCCAATTTTCCATCTTGTAGCATTGTCCGCACATTCCAAGTTGCAATCCTTAGTTCATTTCTAGAGTCCGGTTGTCTGAGGTGGCCTGAATGCTTGTAACATGATACTTTTCTTGGTGTTCAAAAAAGAACGCCCGTCATGGTCAACCACTTGGTGAAAGCGTCGTTTTGAAGCTAATAGATCTATGATAAGAACAGTGGCTACAATATTTGCTGCGATAACTTTTTTTACATCACCCCCACTAGTTGTCAGATAATAAAAAGTCTATTGTTGGAACAATTCGTCGTAATAGACAAGAACCTACAGGAGAAATGGTCAGCGTCTGTTCTGCTGTATATAATTCTAAAATGTTTTGACATGAGGTCAAATCTTGTTTTGTGACATATCAATGTAACGTCAGAAGAATGTTTGCCTCATCAGTACAATGCACACTGTACATACAACTGCAGATATTGAGAAGAAGAAGTCACATATTATCGAATACTATGTATAACAAAAATAAGACCGGTGTTGATGTATTTGATCAAATGATTCGGTTATACTCAACGAAATGTGCTGTTCATAGATGGCATTTGGCAGTATGGGCAAATATTCTTCACACTGCTATGTATAAACGCATAGATTGTTTATAGGAAAGTAACAGGGAAGAAAATATCACGCCAGGTATTCATTCTCAACCTCTTTCAGCAGTTTCGCGAAAAGAAGCAGCAACATTAAACAATCATGGTCCTCAATCAATTGCGTGACATGGAACCTCCTGTAAAGCCGAATTCCAGCAAAAAGGGTCTAAAAATTACCTGTGGATCTAGTGCAACTGGCACCAAAATGAGTTTGGTTGAATGCAAAAACTGTGAATAGCTTTTTTATGCAATTAGTAATCTATTGCAATCTTAAAATTTAATACTTTTTGTTTTAGTATTAAACACAGGAATTTTTGAATATTAGTAAATTGCCATTCTTTTATAAATAGTTATTATAAATAGTATAACGGTATCAATTTTGATAATTCAAGCATCATAGGTATTAGATTTTGTCGGGCAATCTAGTGTGAACATCACTTCTCACTACTTATGTAATTAACGAGGCAAAACTTTCTAGACAACAACCTCGATAAATGTCCCACACAGCGAGTATGCCGATGAACGCTTTTTAATAAATGAAAGCTATAATGTATGTAAAAGTAATTCAATAGATCCCAAAAAGAGTTCCATAAAAAGAACGGTACTACCGAGTCTGTTATATGGAGCTCAAACGTGGTGCTCAACGGCACAGGACGAATCGCGGCAAAGCACCTATGCAGAGAAAAATGTATAAGAAAAACAAGATATGAATTATACCGGCTAGTGGTATTCGCCACACATAAGATCGCCTATAGTCTGGGTTTTCTAAAATCTATCGGCAGTGACACTTGTCCTAGTATAGTCCGCTGCATGCTTCATATCCACCTATCAGAGAAAATGGAAGAGCATCATGTGCTAGAGCGAAGCAGTAGTGGATAGCTCGTCATCAAAGGGATTCCCAATTCCTTTTGGGTTGCTCAGAAACATTGATGCTGTAGTAGTCGCCCACGCCTTCCTATCGAAAGAGAAAAGATTGTGTTGTGTGAAATTCCAGATTGTAATAGAGAGTTCAACGAGCATATCTGAAAAGACCACCAGGCAGTAGTTACAAACTAAATGCAGGTCTACCATATCCGGTAGTCAGTAATTGTTTCAAGAGCTTTAAGAGAGAGGGTTGGTTAAAACAGCATATGAATATGTGCCATCATCACCTGGAAGTAACAATGTGTACAAGCAAATCGGACGTGACAAGCAAAGTGATTACAGAGACAAAAGCGATAGTAGTAGCACTTATAACAGGAACGAACCCCTCACTGATCTGGATAAATTTCCGGAAAAACCATTAGTCAAGCCGAATGAAGGTAGGGTTAATGAGAGTGTCGCTGGCTTAACACCCACAGGGTCTAGTGGGTGTGGTTGTTGTTGTCACGTCAAACCATTTCGGCCTCACATTCCGCAGGTACCCAACTGTTGTCTCATCGTCACAAAGAGTCCTAAGTGTGTCGATACATCTACTTCTTTGCTCCTCATCCCACTTCGGGTACCTTCCGTTGCTTTACAATCGCCTCATCTGCTGTCTCTGGCCTTTCAGAACCGGCACTAAAAATAGCTGGTCTTAGGGCACAGGTCACTTCTCATTTGAGTAACCAGAATTTTTTCCTTCCTTTTAGGATTACCTCGTTTAATTTTCTGGTCCTATATCGAGGACAGTCTATCATCACTGGGCTCAACAAATCTGTCTTCTAACATAACTTTTCGCTGCCTCATAACCAATCGGAATGTTAATTTACTCTTCGTTCCTGGCTTCTTCATCAGCCTTTTCGATAGAAATAGAAATAGAACCATAGAGAAGAAACACTAATAGTGTCTTTTTTGGCTATAAATAAAATACTGTTTAACATTGTAAAACCAGGTCAAAATAGTTTTCCAAAAAGAAATTAAGGCATTGTGGTTTATAACAACTTATACATCATTTGAAAGCTAAGACACTACAAAATATCATTTAAAATACAAATAGTTCGGGAGTCAGGTAGGGTTTGGTGACGGAACGAGGTCCCAAAGACTATTTATCTCTCCTTATAGCCGTAACTGGACGTCTTTCGTTGCGTGGGTTGTGGACATGGCCTACAGGGGCCCGGAAATATGTGCTTTCAAGTAGCCTGAATGACGGAAACGAGATCCCAATTGATATCATTTTTAAATTATTTATAGAGTTGCTCATAATACGAAATGAATAATGAAAGACGTTTTGATTGGTGTGTTGAGTCAAACGGACGACTTGAGGTACCACCTAAAAATGGTATCTAGATGACGGGAACGAGATCCCGGTTGAAACCAATTTTAAAATTATTTGAAAATGAGTCACTGAGCAAGTTTTATTAGCTAAATCTCCAATTTTTGATCAACTACAATAAACGATGGCTGACTTCAAAGTTTTATCAAAGTGCATTAATACCAATCTGTGCTAACAGTGGGCAATAAAAAATAACCTTTTTTCAGTATCTTTAAGAAAACCATCTGATTCCGATTAAGTTGGGGTCACTGAAAACGATATCATATTGGTTTTGTTGTATCAAGTCACCTTATCGATTTTTTTAAACTAAAACATTACAAGGTACCACCTATGTACCAAGTTTCAGCCCAATCAATTTGCTGGAGAGAATGATTTTCTAGAGAGGAAGATGTACAACCACCTCCCATTATCAGGCGCAATAGGTAAAAATAGAATTATCAGCCAAGGGTTAAGCTAAATAATTAATCTTTATTAAATACTTATAGTATATAACAATAAAATAGGCAACTACCCATCTCATATTTCAATTTTAAAATTCAAAATGAAATAATTACCACGCCATCAATAAATTGTTTTGTTGAGGATGGAAGCAATTTAGTAGAAGACAGAATAAAAAATAAACACATGAATCGCATAAAAATAAAAATATAAAACACAAAGAGACATTTGTGCTCATAAATATTCTAAAATGTACATATTATACCTGAAATACGTACCTATCTGGAAAGTGAATTACGCACAAATATGAAAAAAGCTTAAATATTTGCATGTTACAATAATACAGAATTTGCTGCTATGATGTGATATAAATGATATCATTTTATCGGTTTATTGGTCTACACCGCAATCTCCTATTTTAATAGAGATATTGTCGTTTTTAATACCCTACAGCCATTTTTCATCATGTAAGCAATAGAGAAATTTATCGGAATACGCAATTCAAAGAAATATGACGTCTATATTTAAATGTGTTTTTCATAAATAGCGCTACGGAGATATGAGAAAGAGCTCTACTTTGATAAAAAAATTATCAGAACAAAAAAATCTGCTCTATGCTCTCATTAAATTATGGGGAAATAACGGCTTAATTGGAAGATTAGGAGTATGTACTAATAGTATTATTTAATAAATTATAGTCGTTAACGGTTCAGATAAATTTTACATTACAAATTAAGTGGGGTGCATTTACAAGTATATAACAAAATGTATATAACATGAGTATCTACATATATGATAACATCAAATTTAACAATTAATTTTTATACAAGTTTTCTGCAAACTGAATTCCACATGGACCTACATTTAAAGAAGATCATTTGCATTTTTATCAAAATTCAAGTAGCACAATTCCTAAAAGCGATAAAACAGTTTCCTAGTTCTCAAGATGATCTCTGTATACCTACGTTTAAAAGTTCATTTCAATAATTATAGACAAATTCTGTTTTAAATAACCAGATGATTTGTTGTAGGTACCTATTCTGAGCTGAGGCACGAATTTATAATCTAGCTAACTACATATTATCTATAGCATCTTCATACCAAACAAGGATTGAGGCATTCTCAAAAAATAAAAAGCAGGTAAGAAACTAAAATAAGGTAAAAATTGATCTTTTATAAGTACAAAAAGTCGGAGTTTGTATTACACATAAGTTACTAATTAAGGGGCTCATTAAAAAAACAAATACAAAAATATTGTTCTTTGACATCAAAAACTAATAATTGTGCTCAATTTTATCAAATTCTAGATTTTGTCTTAGTAAAAAAATAATTTTAGTCCCTTGAAACGTAATTTACAGAAAGCAAACCTCCGTATAAATTAATTCCTCTATGAAGAATTACAAAAATAGCCAAAAGTTCTACAAATTTGACAGCCTCATTAATTAGATATGACAAGATTAAACTTCCTAATTACAAATAATATATGATGATTAAAATAATGGTCGTTTTTGACTAGATATTCGAGATGTCACTACACTTGAAGCAATCTAGAATGAATTAGATAATGAAACACAAAATTTAAGTAATTAATTAACATAATTTTGTCCATGCCTAAATTTAAATATAAAAAATATTATAGAGAACAACTTTAATATCTCCACCATAAAAATGAAACGAAGAAACAAACTTAGTTCCTATATACATACATTAGCATCAGTTTAAAATTTTGCCTGTCATTGCTATCCATTAGAAGAAAACTTTTCCCATGTGGTATCTAGATACTAGATGTTGGGTGGGAATTTGTTTTTAAACGGGTAAATTTTTAATTAACTTTGAAACATGCACAATTTTGCTGTACAATAGAGGTCACTTATCACTTATATGTATTTTCTCAACATGAAACTAACAGGCTCATACTCATTCAAAAGAGTACTTTTCTCTGCATTACAAAATGTTAATAATTTTACTGGGATATCAAAGTTTTATATAATGAAAAACCCTTTGACAGATCTGAGTACGGTGACTAGACTAGATGATTCTCAGCAATGTTTGTTTATGCAATCTCCAACTCCCACTGCTATTAGTACGTAGGCAATTATCTGCAAAGTGCATGCTGTAGGTTTGAATCATATAACTGATTTTCATTTGAAAATCAATAAATGAGCTACAAAAATAAAAAAATCTATGTTTTAAAATTAGATCGATTTATATTCTTAGGTGTTACTAGACCTACTCATGAAATTTAAATCGGACAAACCACAGAGTAATTATATTTATTACTCTATGGGACAACTATGTTGTCATGGACCCTAGTTGGGCCGGCATAATATTTTCTCTTGAACTATCTTGTCTATAAATTATCTGAATAGTTTGTATAACATGTTTGACACATATCCTGTGCATCATACAAGAGGGACTCATCTTGTGCGACTGTTCATTAATTATTTTGTGCACTTCTGAAAACTCGAGCAGTTTGTTCATTGTGGAATTTGTGTAATAATAATTTCTGTTGCAGACATGATGGTGGGGTAAATCGGATCGCTTTGAAAAAAAACTTAAAACTCAATTTCTAACTCTTTAAAGCAACCATCAGCAACGAAAAATCATTAGGTGAACCTAGAACAAACAATAACGTAGTTAAATCAATAAACAAAACTTACCTTTGAACAAAGATATCAAATATGTAATTTCAAATAGAAACAGAATAAGTTACTATTTTTCTAGAAATGAAGTAAATATTATTTGGTAAATCCTAGTTTTAAATTATAAACATTTATTAATAGTTAAATAACTAAATCGTGTAGCCGAAAGTTTTTTCTTAGTTTACTTTCGACAAAATTCTTACAGTAATTGTTCTTTATATTAATATCATGGAGACTATGTGAATACCTATGTATTTATGCCTAGTGGTACATATTGCTGAGTAGGTATTCCTAGGTAGTTATTACGAACATCTTCATGCAATATGTTCGCTACCTGTAAAAAAAATATACTGCATTTACAGTCTTATTGCCCCGAAAACGAAATAGAAAATTTATACAACTGACAAAGATATTCAGAAAAAAAAGAAAGATTAAAGATAACCTCTTTAATATACACTTATATATGCGTACATAGGTATTATGTAAAATTTATATAAATAGGCATTATTATGTATTGTGAACGAGTAGATTTAAAACTGAGCATTAACAGATTGGATGGATTGCTAAATATTTTATTAAAACTATTCACATACATAACGTATAGGTGTCTTATGGAACACATGCTAATATTAAAAACTAATTTACGGAAAGCGCGTATTGATTTTGTAATAAGGAAAGTAATATTAAGGAAAGAAAACCTAAGGAGTTCGATGTTACTAAAATGTAATCTGGAACAAGATTATAATATTTGCTTCATTTAAAATAGTGAGGTTTGGACCTTAAGCCATCATGCTTTTAAACTAAAGATACTCCCATTTGAATAGTAATTTACTTCACTACCATAGTCACTACACATAGTCACATGTAAAATGATAAAAAATTGTTACTTTTTATTCCACTATAATAACATAAAGACCTCTTCCACAAATTGAAAAACAAACATGCAAATAATATATTGAAAACAAGTTCATGGCACTTTTAAGGGTCAACAAATGTCATGATTCCTACTACAAATATTGGGTTTAGGAAATATTTTATATCTTTTAAATGTAATAAACGTAGCAGACGTAGATTATCTCATAAAACTATATACAGTTCTATGAATTATCTCATTAAGAAGGAGTCTACATTTCAAACATTCATAGAAATCCATGTCATCAACGGTCCAAAATCAATATTATATTTTTATCTTCTTTCATTAATTAGAAACAATATATTTCAACAGCTATCTAAATCATCGCCCTTTTCATCACATTTATAGTGTTCCGCAAATATGTAGTTTAAAATAGTTAAAATGAGTTTTAAGTTTATTTAAATTTCCTTAGATCGTCCATTTATTTCAAAATAATTTTTTTTATCTGTATGCCAAAATGTTGGTTTTGACCATATTCACAATCGCATACAAATTCCCATTCTTGTTATCGATTCGGATACGGAAACTAACTTTGTCAATCAGTTTCTGCATTCCATGAATTAAACAATATCTACTTTTATTTTTAATAATGTCAAATATTTTTTATCTCCCTTGTGGCAGGTCCATGTCTATGGATTTCACTTTCTCCACTGTTCCCTATTACGTACTAATTCCTTAACATCTGAATATGACACACTAGAAGCCTGCCTTCAATGACTGTTTTCAATAGGTTATCTGTTCTCAATATGTGACTTATACAAAATTTCTTAAGCTTGGTAATTGTATTTAGTAGGTTCCTTCTTTCAATGATATCCGTTAAGACTTCTTCATTTGTCTTCTTGTCTTGACATGAAATTTTCTACATTCTTCTCCATATACACATTTCAAATGCTTTTATTTTCTTCTCTTTTCATGTAGTGTCCACGTCTCAGAACCACATAAAAGTATGCTCCAGCTGAGTGTCTTCACTGTTTTCTTCTTTGTTTCTACTTTCAGACTCTTGGTTAAAAGTTTACTTTTTGTAAATACTGTCTTAGGCATTACTATTCTACTTCGAATTTCTTCTTGATATCTTCCGTCTGATGGAATTATTCTTCCAAAATATTTGAATTACTTAACCTGTTCTACTTGTTGGCCATTCAGAGTAATGTTGACTGGGTCGTTTACCATTCTTGATATTCGCATTACCTTTGGTTTTCTTTATGTTGATCCTCAGATTGAATTTTTTGCTTTATCGTTGAGTTCAGTTTTCAGTTTTGTTGCTACTGTCGCTTGATCATCTGCAAATGATACTTCTTGTTTTAATTCGCCAATTATTTTAATGCCTTCATTGACGTTGTTCAATGCTTCATTCATCATGCGTTCAGTATACATAGATTGAGAATAGTAGTAATGACAACAGACATCCCTGCCTTACATCTTGTCCTATCTCCGTTGGATGTGATTCATTATTTTCAATTTGTAGGTTTGCCATTTGATTGATGTAGAGGTTTTGAATGAGTACTTGGTCTTTCCAATTAATTCCTATACTTTTGAGCGTTTACATGAGTAATTTCTAATTCGCTTTGTCAAATGTCTTTTCAAAGTCAATGAAGCATATTAGATTGTTATATGATTGTTCGCATTGTTCGCAGGGTTTCCTGGTTCCACAGCCATTTCTAAGTCTAAATTGTGTCTTTCCTATGTAATTGTTGGCTTTTGTCTCCAATCGCTTAGTAAGGACCTTTAGCATTATTTCTCGACTCATGTGATATTAGGTTTCTTCTTTAAAGGTATTTTAATTGATTTGTAGAAATCATTTGACCATGTTCCTGTGTTATACATGTCATTATACATGCCGTTGTACTACAGTTGGTCCAAGTGCTTTCAGTAATTCAAATGGTATGTCATCCGATCCTTCCCTTTTATTCTTTTTCATATGTTGGATGGTTTCAACTATTTCGCTGCGGATGATTAATGGGCCTTTGGAGTCATCTCCTATTTGTTCTTCATTTTCTAATTGTAGTTCTTTTTGTCTGGTTTCTCTGTATTGTTGTAGAGATCTTCATTGTATTCTTTCCATCGATTTCTAATTTCAGTTTCATTTGTGAGTAACTTTCCTTCCTTGTTTTGAATAATGTATCCTAATGGCGTTTTGAATTCTGTGGATTCCTTGATTTTATGATACATTAAGTTTGCTTTTCCTTTAATTTCCATCCCAGGATTGTTCTGGCATGTTTTTGCCACTCATTATCGCGTGCTTTATGTGTTTCACTTCTCGGTTCATTATTTAGTCTTCTGCAATTTTTCCGTCCATTCTCATTATTTCTGTTCTTCCATTTTCTACGTTTCGCTTTTTTATCAACCATCCCATTCGTTGTCCATGGTTTTTTTCAGGTGGGTCTTCTTTTTGTAACCAATGGTTGCTTTTGCTATTCTAATATTGTTTGTTTCACTGCATTTTGTTGTTCAGATTTCGTTGTTTTCTTGTTGTCACTTGAGTTTTTCTATAAAATTTTAATATTCCATTTCTTCTATGGTTTTCTGTTTTATCTAGGTACTTAAACTTCAAATCTGTTTTCATGATATGTTGTGATCAGTATTGATGTCAGCTCCAGGATAGCTGCATGATTCTTTTACGCTATTTCTGTATCTTTGACGGACTGCGATGTAGTCAATTTGATATCGAGAAACGTCTCCAGGGTTCTTCCATGTGTAGTGTCTTCTCTTATGTTGTTCGAATATTATATTTATCAATACTACATAATTGCTGTTGTTTGCAGAAATTCACAAGTTGTTGTCCTCTTGTGTCTCCGATTTCTTTAACGTCTCATTCAAATCTCCCATTAGAATTAAGTTATCGTTTCAATTTTGGCATCTTTGTTTTGTGATGTTCGTATGTAGCATTGTAATATGGTGGTTATGTTTGTTGGATTTGCTTCAGTTGTTATCATGAGAAGTCTGTCGCTTTTCTGGATTGTCTTAATGACTCTTCCAGCGTGGTGTCTGTGGATGATTGCTTCTTGACCCCTGAGTAGATGATTCTGAATCTGCTGCCTTTCCATCAGGTTTCGCTGAGTTCTAATAAGTTGATTTTGTGTTTCTTCATTTTATCTTGAATATTTTTGAGTTTTCTATAACATTGCATCGTTCGCGTGTTCCAAGTGTCAAACCGTAGTTGATTTCCATGTTATTAATCCAGTGATTATTAGCATTCCCTACCTTTTGACACATCGAGCCGCCACCGAAGTCCGAGTTCAAAGGGCCACGGTATTGATCGCGATATCCATGGAGTCATTCAAAGAATGAATAGTGACAGTGGTTTGCCCTTGACTTGTCACAGCTGTTGAATGGGATTTTGTCTTGATATATTTCGGGTTACGTACTACTTTTATGACACACCTAAGAATGTTTGAATTTTAAACCTTTGAAAAATAAATATTTCATATAAAACTGTATAAAATTTGATATAAAAGAACACAATTATTTTTTCAGTATAATTTACTGTATAAACTGGTAACAAAGGAAACAAATTTTTTGAATTGTTGTAATTAAAATTATATACTACTTTTATGCGACACTATGCAAATCTATGGTTGAAACGTTCTATTGGTTTCTTTGTTTGGTGGAAATTTATTTAAAGTTTGTGATCACAGTCACAGTCGGCTCCTGTTTGGCTGCGAACATCGAGTAAGGTGCTGCGTCTATTATAATATAATGAATCTTCTTTCTTGTGTGATTGTCTGGCGAAACCCATGTATATCGTTGTCGCTTGAGGTGTTTGAATTGAATATTCATGACAGTTAGCAGCTTCCTTGCTGCGTAGAGAAATCACCTAACTTTTGTCCATTTTATTTGGCATTCCAAGGCCGTGGCGTCCGATGCCACCAGTCAGCTCCATGCCTTCCCCTACTTTGGCATTGAATTCTCTCGTTGGATTTAACTTGTTCAACAATGGAGGTTTCTTCATCATGAGTGTTAGTTGGAGCATAGACTTTGATTAAGGTAATTGGGTAAGGTTTGGAATTCAATTTGGCAGTTAGAATGCGGTCGCTAACCGGGTTGAAACTAATGATACTTTTCATTGTCTTTCCTCTGACAATCAAGGTGACTCCGCTTTTCTTCAGTTCCGCTGAATATGATACTGCTGTCAAGACAGTCGAATTGTTCACTGTTTCCGATATACCAACTATGTTATGTAAGTCCAATGTTCTCCAGTTCTTTGATCACAGCGTTAAGTTTGCTTTTTTCCTTCATTGTACGAACATTCCAGATTCCAGTATTAAAAAGATTTTGTTTTCTTTCGCAGTAGCTTATCGGTCGAATCCTACCTGTTGCTTATAGGTTTTTCTACCGTACGAGGGTCCATCCAGTTGAATCTGACTGGCCCATTAACGTCGTTGTGTTTTTTTCGATTGCGGTACATTTTGCATTTGGTCTTTTATTTGGAAAACTGTAGTGGTTTGCAATTGCCATCTACTGATTTTATTGAGATACCATTTCTGGCTAGCTGGCCGTTGGCTCACAGTGGAAGTGTGTGGAACTCATCCGCCCTTAAAACTGGTCTTATAATCCTGTGGGGTTGCTAGCCACCCTTCTCACCAAAGATCTGGTGGGGGGGATCCCGTTTAGTGGCCGATCACCCGACCCACGGCAGATAGTACAAGGGCTACGTGGTACCTGTAGCAGGTGAAAAAACCTGATCTGACCTAAAATTACTCCCAAATTCTAAACGTTGGTCGGTGTGATCTGAGTTAACGAAATTTATTCTCTGGTTATATTCCCTGGAGACTCCAGTTTCGAGTGACAATCTTCTAGACGACTTTTGGGGGCTGATTAAAAGATGAGCAGCCAATAGTGCTGCTGAGGTTCCTTCATCGGTCGAATTTCTGTCTTCCTGGACGTCTACTATAGTAGACACTTTCTTTAAAACGTTTGATTAACCTATCCATATCCACTGTGCGCTGATTAGTTCGACGTCTATTTGCGACAGATCGGTTAGAAGCATGAAAATTAATTCCACTCTTTCTTGTGTTAATTTTTCGGCAATCACATTATGTACGTACACCATGTAAGACAAAAATGTTATCAAATGATATTTCCTGAATTTCTGTATTTGGAAATTCCAGTAATTTATTCTTAGAATATGGCTATTTTAGACCTACATTTATGGATTGCATACGTCTTAAAAAATTACCTAATTATCTTATAAAAGTATTGGCAGATTTTGTATATCCCCATGGGCGCGACTTCTGCGCCACCCTGTACAAAGAAAGAATTGAAATTTATGTGGTAAATTATCAAAATAATAAAGTAGAAACATGTTGTATTAGAATGTTTAATTTGACTTTTCTTATATCTGCTTAGAGAAATTGTGCAACTGGTATTGCTACATCTAGATGAAAACTGTATATTTGTAATCATGTGACATTTAAATCTAATTCCAATGTATGTACAGAAGTAACCGTCGAACTTTAAAAACTCAAAAGTCAACTTTTCCATTACTATAAAAAACATTTTATTTTAACTTAT